>CM057451.1:1027825000-1027832500 GCA_016271365.2 Neoceratodus forsteri | reverse complement strand
ATGGTGCAGTACACTCACCCAACCCCCATCTTTCTACCAAAGTCATTGGTGCCGTGGGCATGCATCGGCGACCAGCGGTCCTCACACCTCCATGGCTGGCTACCATATGTGTCCAGGAAGGGAGCGTGCATCTTATTTATAGGACAGGGTGACACACCCTGTCCTATAAATAACATACACACTCCCAGCCTGGATGTATGGCAGCTGGCTGAGGATGTGTGAGGAGGGTTGCGCTGGTCACCATATGCACTTCCACAGCACTGATGACACTGGAAAGGGATGGGGGTTGGGTGGGTGTACCATGCTGCAGTGTGGGTGGGCACTAAATACCAGGGGGACACCAGGGAGTACAATATGGCCATGGGTGGTACCGGTGACTGGGGAGAGGGGGTACCAGGATGCACCAGGGACTACTGTTTATTTCCCTGTGACATGCAGCTTTCTGGGGGCATCCACACTGGGATGGATGGTATTTTGGTAATGGGCCAGGGATCAGTGACTGGGAGGAACCACTGGATGCTAGGGACATCTAGTAACCTAAATGGTCCAGGAATGGGGCAGATTTGGGACACTGAGCACCTGGGGGACTCTATTTCTATTGCTGCCCGGTGATCAGAGGTTGGGGGCTTCCACTAGTCACCAGGGAGCATTATGACTATGTTATGGGCTGGTGGGCAGGAGGGAGAGGGGAACACTAGGCACCAGAGAGGTTTTGGGTCATACAAGGGCTGGTGATCAATGGGAGGGGGCCACTAGCACTAGGGAGGCTGTGATTTGGAATACAGGTTGGTGATCAGAGGGCAGGGGAGACCACTAGTCACCAGGGACTTCAATACATGTCAGGGAGATGTGCGAGATGGCACCAAGCATGACAGCAGCTTAAATTGATCACTCCTCAGCTTTGGTATTTAATTTAATATAAAATAAGGTTTATTTGGGCCAACTGCTAGAAAGCTGCATCAAAAATGATAGCAGAAAACATAAGCGCAGTACGGGGAAAGTCTTAGCATATTTTATTCCGAAGAAAATATGTTATTTTGACTTTAAAAGTGCCCAGAACAAAAAACAATAATGCTGATGGGACAGGGGCACTCTACTTATCAGACTTCTGAAATCTACACAGCGGCTGATATAACAGATATTCAGTTCCTGACTGAACGGCTAGATGACATAAAAATTGAAACAATTACAGTAAAACAAATGGTATCTGATATAAAAATAGATTCGGCCTCCATATCCAAACACCTGGACTGCACTGAAGAACAAATGGATAGCCTGAAAGAAACAATCATTGATCTGGAGGATCTGGTACACTCTCAAGGTAAACAAATACATTTTCTAACTGAAAAACTTGACAACCTTGAGAATCGAGGAAGAAGAAATAACTTGAAGATATTGAGGGTGCCTGAGGGGTTAGAAGGGGGCAATGTCATTGAGTTTTTACTACAGTTTTTGCCAGCTTTACTTGATTTTCAACCACCATGGGCTTTAGAAATAGAGAGAGTGTATTGTACTCTAGGTTCATGGCCAAACGTAGGACAGAGACCCAAACCCCTTTTAGCCTACTTTTTACATTTTTCTACAAAGGAAGAGATTTTAAGGCTTGCAAGGGAAAAGAGACAACTTGTTTGGATGGGTAATAAAATTCTCATATTTCAAGATTTTTCCTCCTTAGTTATGGAAAAGAGAAAACAATTCATGGAAGTTAAACAAAGACTTTTAAATTAGGTCTCACGAATTACTTCAAGTATCCAGCAGTCTTAAATGTTGTGGAACCTAATGGGAAGGTGTTTTTTTTTTTTACTAATGCCGAAGAAGCCATGGCCTTTTTCATTAGTTGTGAACAACCTGCAAGGGGCACTCCAAGCATCAGGCATAACAGGTACTTTATTTCAAAAAGGCAGCATGTGGACATAGATGTGCACACATCTCAGACATCCCTGTCATCTTGTGATACGCACTCCACACTGCAGCAACCTATTCTATGTGCTCCAAAAAACTTAGCAAGTAACAAAGCATATGACAAAGATAAAAGCTAGTGAAACAGAAACACTTGGTTTAAAAGTTTCTACTCCACACCTATACTCTCAGATAGTGTCAGCCTCTCCCCATACATCTTCAATTTCCTGCAAGGCAAGCTCTTCAAACAAGCAGAGCCATTTACCAGTGTTAAGATCCAAATTGCAGAGAGTAAGGAGCAGGTCATGAAGCAGAGGCATTACCAGATCATCTGGATCCTTTCCCATTACACCACCGCCTGAAGAGCAGAACTTAAAGACTACAATCAATGCACATTCATTGATGTCGGTGATGCAGGAAGAGACTTAACCTTAACTTTGAACTACTGCATATGTCTTTCTCTGATTGGCTGATCAGGGGTGATCTCTTCCACCCGGTTTTCAGAGTATTGAGATCAAGGACTTACAGATGTCATGGCTCACCGGAGCATGCATTTCCTTCTTTCATCTTCTGTTGTGTTCCATTTTTCACCTTCTGTTTGCCAGAGGTAAGACAAACTTGCTCTGACTCAGGTCTGATTACCCTCTGTGGAATATTCGGGTAAATCAGCTATGCAACAGTTGGAAGCTAATCTGAGTGACATATATCTTGTGGAGCTAATTAAGTTAGGACACAGTTGCTTTATATCTAGGACTATAGGTTTACAGTCTTAGCATATATAAGATATTGTATAATTGATAATATGCACTGCTTAATTGATGACTTAGTAAATTAGAGGTATAGGCAAAGTTGGCTGCTTTACATGTTTTGTACATGGTTCAGAACATTGCTGATAACCTTGAATAATGGGGAGGAAACTTAGTGGGAAAAGCAAACTTGGGCAAGGTTAAGGAAATGGAAGTGATAATCTTTATCAGCAGGAGTGCTTCCTAGACTAGGTAATCACTTCACATATGAATTTGTGAAGGGAGGATAATTTAAGCAGTTTATTACTATCATGTCTTGTTGACAGAAAATAAACTGGAAATGGAAAGACACTCAAAATGCACAGTAGCAAATGATATCCTTCACTTTTGTTCTCCCTACCTGATTTAATATTACATCTCTACTTATAAGGGCTAATAAGCAGTAAGAACAGTACTAGACAGCAATATCTTACAGGTAAGTTGACAAGGTATCATACAATGTGTATGATGTACAGGTATGACTTGTAATTCTCTGCAAAACCCATCTTGCCCATCCAGTCCCCTTTTTGATATTATAGCTTTATTTTCACTCTGAAATGCAAAAAGACAGAACATGATTCTAAAACTAAGGATGCATGAATGGAAGGCTATGGCTGTGAAAGGGTACCAAGATGAATGACACTAGCTATTAAATGAAACCTCCTAATATGGATAACTACTGCTGCCCTTTGCTTTAATTCCTTTACTTTCTAGTTTCTACCAGCCTTACCTTCATTTTTTTCCTTTTCTTTCCGTGTCACTTTGCTTTTGTGTATTTAATATCACCTAGTGCAGTGTTAATACATATATATTAAACCTGGTCTTTCAATAAGTACATTAAAAGTGATAACATGCTTACATATGCCAAAGCTGAGGGGTAGTCGTTCTCGTATTGCCATCACCACACCATACACCCAGTGTCTTGGACTGTAGTCCGGTGTGTGTTGGGCAGCAAATGTAGAATTACAGCCTACTGTTTTCCTTTTTTTTTGTGTGTGTATTTTTTTTTTTTTTTTTTAATTTGATTACAGATTTTCAATTTCTGTTTTTTTTTCACAGGTTCTATTTATTCTAATTATTACTCAACTTATTTGTGTAAAGCTATAGTTTCAATCTTGTACAATTGTACATAGTTGTGTTAAGTTTTACATAGTAATTAGAATCTGTTCTTATACATAGTTATAAGTAAGGTTTATTAGTTATTTCTAGCTCTGTTTGTGTTTAAATAAGGGGTCAAGGGAACCTTTCTATCCTCTTTTCCCCTATCTACTTGTTTCTATTCAAATGTTTTTCCTCTTTGAAAATGTCTCACTATAAGATTGTATCTTGGAATGTTAATGGATTGGGGTCGCCTTTTAAAAGGAAAAATGTTTTGAGTTACTTGAATAAAAAAAAACTGATATCACCCTCATACAGGAGACACATTTAATGCAGGATGAGGCATAGCTGCAGAGGACCTGGGTGGGTCAAGCCGAGAGAGTTTGTTTCTCTTCCAAAAAATGAGACACTTCTATATTAATTAGAAAAGGAAAACATTTTTGTAAGCACTCACATTTTTCTGATCCAGAGGGGAGCCATCAGATTTTACCAGGATCACTAAATGGACATAGCATAGCGCCATGTAATGCATATGCTCCTAATTCTGGAAAGAGTGAGTTCTTTAATTCACTAGCAGTAACTCTCAGTGCTTTCCCTGATTATGAAGTTGTTATTGGTGGGGACTTCAATGAGTTAATGGATCCTATTCTAACTAGATCCTCCAATAACAAAGCACAAATGCTCATAAAATCCAAGGAATCACTTATGAAGTTGCTGAATGACCTAGGACTCTCTGATGCCTGGTGGGTGGTTCATCCAACCAGCAGGGACTACTCATTTTACTCAAATAGCATTTAACATACAGTAGGATAGATTATCTTCTACTACCTAATTCAGAATCACAGACATTTTAGATGCAAAAATAGATAATATTATTGTATCTGACCATGGCATAATAAGTTTAGATCTGTTGTTGGGTGGGGTGAGAGAGAAATCACATAGATGGAGGTTTAACACTAGCCTACTTAAAAATAAGGATTTTATGACTTGGGTCATGAAGCAAACAAATGAATATTTTGAAATTAACAATAATGGGGAGACATCACAGGTAACTGTTTGGGAAGCATATAAAGGCTTCATAAGGGGGAAAATAATAAGTTACTCAGCAGTTAAAAAAAGGGAGTGAAATAAGATGCTTGAAGAAAAAGAAAAAGAACTGACAAGACTTTCCAATATATCAAAAACAAATAAGACACCAAAGGGTGATATATTACACAAAATGGCAGTTCTTAAAGGGGAGATTAACTTAATGTTATCACAAAAAGCAGAATATGCACTTTATATCACAAAGCAAAGATATTAGGAAGCAGGGGAAAAAGCAGTCAAACTTCTAACTCTGAGATAAAAAAAAACTCAACAGCAAACGGTAATAACAGGCATCCAGGATAAAGCAGGAACATTCTTTACTAAAAATAAGGCTATAAACAATGAATTCTTCAAATTCTTTAAAAACCTATATCGAGACAAAAGGAATATATTGGGTGAGAGCTTGGATGGTCTTTTCTCCAAAATTAAGTTACCTTCTCTCAAACAAAAAGAGAGAAATGCTGAGTAAAAGTATCACTCTTGAAGAAATACAGTTAGCCACACAAGAATTACCCTCAGGTAAAACACCTGGGCCTGATGGGTTCCCAGGAAAATATTATAAAATGTTTGCTCCCATGCTCCTGCCACTATTACATATGGCATTAGGGGAAGTATGGGTCAATAAATCATTGCCACTCACTATGAGGCAAGCTTACCCTGCTCTGATCCCCAAGAAGGATAATGAAAGTTTGGATTGTTCCAGCTATAGACCAATCTCTTTAATGAACTCTGATTACAAGATTCTAGTGAAGGTATTAGCTAAAAGATTACAAAAAGTTATTACTAAATTAGTGGGTCTGGAACAGGTGGGATTCATTAAAAACCGGTCCAAAGTAGATGGCATACGTAGATTACTTAATCTACTTTGGTCAGCAAATAAAAAATTAAAAAGCAAGTGTTATACTTTCGCTGGACATATTCAAGGCATTTGACTCAGTAAAGTGGGCCAAGAGTTCTGCTTGAGTTTGGTTGTGGAAAAGAGTTTTCCGAATGAGTAGCAATGCTTTATGGTAGACTTGAGACTCAGGTGCTAACAAATGACATGTTATCTCCCTGTATCCAGCTAAATTGTGGTACACGGCAAGGATGTCCCCTCTCTCCCTATCTTTTTATTTTGGCATTTGGGCCTCTCATTCAAGCAATCAATGATCAACCAGGGATAAAAGGCATACTGTTTGGGGAAAAATAACATCAAACTTTTGCCTTTGCGGATGATCTCCAGCTAGCAGTTAGTAACCTGATGTACTCACGTCAGTGCTTGACAGCAATGCTAACAGACTCTGAAGGTGTTTCAGGGATAAGGATAAACTGGGAAAAAGCACAACTGCTACATAAAGGCATGACACCCATGATTATGAGTCACTTAGAAACTATCCTTAATAAGGAATAGTTTAAATCAAAAATGACATATCTAGGACTGCAGATCTCCACCAACCTGAAAGAACTTGTAGTCCTGAATTATGACCCTTTAATAAGAGACATTGAATTGGATTTATCAAGATGGGGAAACTTAACTTGTCCCTTTGGGGAAAATAAATACTATTAAAATGAATACTGCACCTAGGCTTTTTTACTTATTCCCAAACTTATCAATTCTGGTGGGGTGTAAGATACATCAAAAAATTGACTGCATAATAAGAAACTTTCTATGGCAAGGGAAACCACCCAGGCTTGGGATCTCCAAATTAAGAGCGACATGTGTTACGGGAGGTTTTGCCTTACCATGGTGGGAACAATATCAGTTAGCTTTCATATTCAAGTATGCACTGAAACACCTAGAGAATTCCCATATAGCTCAAGATGGGGAACCTCAGCCCCTAAGGCTATCTATGGAAAAAAAATATTCTTACTTCCAACCCACTTTTTAATTACTTATACATTACACTGCAGGTTTATCTAACTGACAATCCTTGTATACAAGGTTCTATACTGGTGCTGAAAAAAAAATAACAGCATTATTAACTTCAAGGAGATCCCTTTAGACTTAATGCCAATTTGGGGTAAAACTCAACTAACAAAGGACAAACAAGGGTTTTTCAATATAGAATGGAGGGGGCAAGGCATCACCAGATTAGCTCACTTAATAGACGTAAAGAGCAGAGTTTTATTTTCCTGTCAGGATCTTAGGAAAAAAATATGGTATTCAGGGATATCGGCTTCATTATTACTTACAGATAAGGTAGCAACTTAGGAAATCTGGAATCTTAAAAAATTACTTTACCGATTTGTGAAGATTGAGATCAACTGATACGTATATCACTACTTGAAAAAGGGGTAGGGATTATATACAAGATATTGATTAGTAATCTAACATCTACCTGTCTAACTATTAAGGACAAAAGGAAATGGGAAGAGATCCTGACAGTTAGCATATCTGATGAGGAATGGGAATTAGCAAACAAGTCCTACAAGGACTTACAAGGTAGGTTAATTAAATTCAAAATCTTGCATGGATACTACTATAGCCCAGATAAACTGCATGCAATGGGCTATTCAACAAATACTAATTGTTGGCGGTGTAATCAACCTAAGACTGGACTTGCACATATGCTATGGGATTGTCCTACTTTAGGTAGAGTGTGGAAAGACATTTTAACTATTTGTAATAAAGTAACAGGACATAACATCCCAC
>CM057451.1:1027770000-1027820000 GCA_016271365.2 Neoceratodus forsteri | reverse complement strand
TTTTCTGGGCCGGGAGATACCCATCTCAAACATTTGGCAAGGTGACTTGCCCAGTGATATATGTCCAGATGGGGGATTCGTAAACCCACCTCCAATTTCGGGGCTGCCAGTTTATGATAAGCCAACCGAGGATATCTGTCGGCCCAGATAAATCTAGTGAATACACCATGTGCCTTTTTAAACCAGAGTAAGGGAATAAAGGTGTTAAGGAGAGATAATGGATAGAAAATTCTAGGAAATATGTTCATCTTAATCTTAATAGTGAAATAGGAAGTTTAGACCACCTCTCAAGGTCGTGAGTTATCAACTGCAATAGAGAGTCCAGATTTTCCTTAAACCATGATAGAGGGTTACGAGAAAGTTTAATACCCAAATACTTAAATGACCTGGAAGTCCAACATAAACCGAAAGGGCTAATGTCATTTTTGAAAACTTTGTGATTTAATGGGAAAAATAGAGATTTGCTAGCATTCAGTTTGTAATTGGACAGGTCACTGAATCTTGCTACTTCCTTTAGCAAAGCCGGAACTGAGGATACAGGGTGAGATAAGTGTATCAACAAGTCATCCGCATATGCAGTGACTTTAATTTCACGTTGCCCAACTCTCACACCCTATATAGAAACGTTGAGAATATTTTGAATGAGAGGTTCCAAATATAAGTTAAATAACAAGGGAGAAAGGGAGCATCCTTGCCTAGTACCTGAATGAAGTGAAAAGGGCTTAGAGAATGCTCCATTCGCAGAAATTATTGCAGTAGGGTTTTGATAAGGTGCGGCAATCCAGGAAATAAACAGAGGGAAAATGAAAAGCCTCCAGAACTCGGAACAAAAAGTTCCAGTTCACTTGATCGAATGCCTTCTCGGCATCCAGGGAGACCAGTCTAGCCGGGACCTCGGCATCCCTGGTAGCCGCGAAGACATGTGATAAGGCACGTAAATGGTCAGAAGAAGAACGCCCTTTCATAAAACCTACCTGATTTATACCTATCAACTCAGGAAGGACAACTGTTAATCTATTGGCTAGTATTTTGGAGAGAATTTTACTATCCTGATTTAAAAGTGAGATAGGCCTATAACTTTGAACCAGCTCAAGATCTTTATCTGGTTTGGGGAGCAGAACAATCAAAGCCTCAAAAAGGTGGGAATCAGTCTCCGCCCCGGCAAAAATATGCTGAAATAAACGGCAAAGTACTGGTAGTAAGAGGTCCCAAAAAACTTTATAAAATAAGGAGGAAAACCCTTCAGGGCCTGGGACCTTGGCTGCCGGCAATTCACTAATGACGTTGGCAATTTCCTCCTGAGAAATAGGAGCAACCAGAAATGCCTTGTATCGATCAGGGAGAGGGGGCAAATGAGAATCTTTCAGGTAACTCTCCGTACTCCCAGGGCAAGAGGGATGCTCCATGTCACTGTACAAATTTATGTAGTAACAGGCAAATTCCTGAACTATTTCAGTGGGAGATACTTTTAAGGATCCATCAGCCATTGCCCTGATAGGAGGGATAAATCTCACTGATTCTTGTTGCTTAAGACGCAGTGCCAGTAGGCACCACGCCTTTTCTCCCTGGTCAGTGTAACTGGCTCTTGTACGAATAACAGCTAATTCTGCTTTACTTCGGAGTAACTCTAAGTATCTATCTTTCAACACTAGAAGCTTCCTCATATCCTCATCTAGGGGATTATTTCGAGAAATTATTTTCAAGTGATCTAATTTGGGATAGTAAAGAAATTAATTCCTTCTCCTGTGCCCTTTTCCTACCAACCGCCATACTTATAAGGATCCCTTTCATGAAGGCCTTAAAGGCCCCCCACAAAATATACGGCTTTGCACTATCTAACGGGTTAGATGGAAAAAAGTTTCAATTTGTTCCTTTATAAGTTTGCAGTACTTAACATCCTTGAGAAGTTGTTCATTAAGTTTCCATCTAGTTTCCCTGTTAGGTAAATTAAGCAATACCAGATTACATAATACTAGTGAATGATCAGAGATTGGACCAGGTTGAATCAAGGGAGTCTTAACCCCAGGTATCAGGCACTGAGGGATAAGTATGTAATCAATGCGGGACTGCGAGCCGTGTGTTATTGACCTAAAGGTAAACTCCCTGGAATCAGGATGTAAAACACGTCAGATATCACAGAGCCCGCATTGATCCAATAAATCCTTAAATGCCTTCTGCCCCAAAGTGACCCCCCCCAGACCTCTCCCTGATCTGTCTAAATTAGGCTCAAGTACTTGTTTAAAATCCCCCCCTAAAATGATCCTGATGGGAAGCAATGGGAGAACAGCAGATGTAAGTCTCATAAAAAATCTTGGATCATCTAAGTTAGGGCCATAAATGCTGCCCAATAATATTGGAACGGACCAAAGGTTACCTTTAACAAGGATGAACCTACCCTCAGGATCTTTAATGACCTGTGTAGAAACAAAGGGAATACCCCTGTTAATCATGAGCAAGACCCCGCAGTTGTTTGTGGATCTCTGGGCACTGTAGATCAATCCCACCTGTTGTCTCCTTAACTGTAAAACTTCCCCTTCTAATAAATGGGTTTTCGGTAGAAAAGTTATCCAAGAGCTAAGTAAGCTTAAATGTTTGAGAGCCCGGTATTGTTTGTGCTTCTTTCTGATCCCCTTAACATTCCAGGTCACGAAAATTATCTCATTAGCCATCCAGTAATTGTAATTAGACTTGATATGTACAGTTCAGCACAAGGGATACATACCCCCTGTAAACATCCACTCATGGTTACTGCAGTAAAGCCCAACCTCCTCCTAACCACCTACAGTTAGATCCCCCCAATTCCCCCCCCCCCTTCCCTCCAGCAATACCCATAACCCACCCCCACCCTCTGAGCTGACACAAGCAATGTTCAGCACAGTACTGGTGCTTTTCCTTCACCTCCCTCCCCCTGATAATGATTCCCCGTTAATAGAAACTATTACATTCCATAATCTTCATTTGGAAAAACATAACACAGTGCTGTTTATTCCAAGAAAATAAAAGAAAAAGGGAAAGAGTGGTCTTGGGCCTTCACTACCATCCCACCTACGTATGAACCTATTGAGAGCCAATTAATGACAATCCAGACAAGGCCAGGAGAAAAAGCAAAAGTCATCCTTGCCTCACGAGGCAACCAAGGAAGGACCAAAACCAAATCAGGAACCCAGTGAGGGGGAGTGACCTGCGCCCCAGACTAAGAGCAGGGATCGAGAAAAGAATAGTAATTGCATTGCAGGAAGGGATGGCAGAGAAGATGCGTCTTCCCTTAGGTAACCCACCACCAAGTGCACTGGCTCACCCTGTGAGACTTAACTGTCCAGCACTCACGTCTGGTGAGGGGATTCGAAGAAATCCCCCTTGAAAAGAGGGCTGCATCCTCATGAATTACTAATACTTGATACACCCTCTAGTGGCCAGTTCCAGGTCATGACATAGTAAGAACAAACAACAGAGAAAACCCAAGACCGCTCTAATTCCGTTCCAGATGAACTAACTCCAAATTGAATCTCAGCAAAGCTAACTCCCCTCTCTATTATGTTTATCACACAAAAAATTCTAGAACTTGAGATATTCCCCCCGTAAACAGACCCTAGACCACGAGTGTCTTTTTGCCTTTGGCCAGGGCCCTTTGTGAATAAAGCCAAGAAACTAACAACAAGCACGGCCTGCGCTGATCCTCCCAGTCCAAACAAAACAGGGAAGATTTTCCCCCGGCTTCACACTGAATGGCTTCCCAAAGAAGGGAAAAAACAAGAGTTCCAGTTCTCCACTTCACACAGCTCTCCGCTCTACAAGCACATCATCTCAGGCATCCTTAAATAGATCTGGACTCGTCAGGGCAACTACAGGATCGTCGTAGTTGGACCAGGATCCATTTATTAGAACCTGTAACTTGGCCGGGTATCCCATCCTGAACTTCAAGTCTGCTGCAATTATCTTGGAAACAATAGGGTGGAACGCTTTTCGCTTCATGCGAACCGAGCCAGGCAAGTCTTGTGATATTCTCAGTTTTATGTTTTCCCAGCGAACCTCTTGCAAAGCTCTCACTTTCTGCAGAAAATGTTGCCTCTCCAGGTAGTACAAAAACCAACAGATAATGGGACGGGGGGGGTTCCCCGGTGAAGGCTTAGGCCGTAGGGACCTGTGATCTCACTCTATAATATAGCCCGGGCCAAAGGTAGAGGGGCTGGCCACCCACTCCACCAACTTCTGGACGAATGCCACCACACGTTGGCCTTCTTCTCCCTCTGGTAACCTGAGTATCACAATGTTGTTTCTATGGCTTCGGCCCTCTAAATCTTCGAGCTTGGATTCAAGATGAGATCATTTATGACGCATAGAAACCAGATCAGGGTCGAGATTTTCCACCTTTTTCTCTAATGAGACTATTCGAGCTGTATTATCGGAGACAGATAGCGAGACTTCATCCAGTTTTCTGGAAAGAGACTTCAGATCCGTTGCCGTTTCTTTCATTTCCTCACAAAAGGGTTTAAACTCTTCGAGGAACCTAGTGAGCGTTAAAGGTTCCTGATCTCCAAACTGACTCGGAGGATCCGGCCTCTCAGGCCCACCCGAAGCCCTGGATTTTTTAGAGGCCTTTTCGGGAGTAGCTGGAGGAGTGTGCTTCTGCAGGGCTTTCTTCATGTAAGCCTCAATCCACCAAAATTACACTCAAACTGGACTTCCAAGATGTTTAGGCAGCACTGAATCTCGAAAACAAAGAAAATTAAGGCTTTCAGACATCCAAAGAAAACGATTTAGTAATCGGGAGGCAGGAGCTTCTTGAAGGAGCTTCTACTCAGCACTCTGCATCACGTGATCTCAAATTGTCTTTTTTAAGGGGTTTAGAAAGCATGAGATTGGGGGAAGAGTTTTTTGTTTCTCTGAATGGTATGTTTCCCTGTTGACCCTCAAATCTTTAGCTAGAATATTAGAAACATAGAAACATAGAATTTGATGGCAGATAAGGACCGCTTGGCCCACCCAGTCTGCCCATTTCCCTACCTATCGGATAAGCTACAGATCCTAGTTAACCAGCAGCCTACTTCTTCCTACCCCCAACCCCTAGAATTGCCTTATTAATAACTAATGTTATTTATTTCTACTTTTGGGTGTTAGTTTGATATATGTATAGTTCATCTTAATATATGCTACTGTTTTATATTGTACATGCAGCTTCTGTATGCAAGATGTATAATAACAAAACAATAAAATTACTATGGTAAAAAAAAAAAAAAAAAAAAACATGTCAGGGCCTGGGCAACTGGGGGGTGGCACCATGCTAACCTTTCATGTTATCCATGCAAATGAGCCAATTATGGGCACACAAATGGCTCCTTGGTGTCTTGCATGCCCAATGGGCTTATTTGCATGGATCCCTTTGAAAATTGCAGATAGCACTCTGGTGCTATCCACTCTGGTGGCGCACATCAGGATCCATGTCAGGGCAGTGCTACTTGACTTAGTGGTAGGCCAACATTGCCCTATAGTCATTGTGATAGTGCCTGTGTGCTGTCCAATTGAATATAGCATTCTCAGGGTCCTGGGTAATTGCAAGGCACAGCACCAAATTTAGTGCTCCGCTTTACACTTTTTTGAATATTGGGCCCCTGTATTTTAAAGTTGTTTGTGGTATTGACAAAGCAGAAACAACCTTATTTCTTGATGTGTGGACAGAATTTACAATGTCCACAACTGTGGCAACCCAATAGGGGGATCTGGCAACCAAGTGAGTCTCTCGGCCTGGACTTGGGTCTGTAAGCTATGGACCAACCTATCTGCCACATTAGAACCTCTCCTAAATACCCTTCATGGAGGGCTGTTAGCCACTCCTTCCAAAGTAGGGTTAGTACTCATATGACAGTTATTAATTAGAACTGACCTCACCTCCTCAGGTTGTAATGAAATTTAAACTTTCACTTCTTTGCACATTTCTCACTCGAAGAGTGGAGTTATTCTAGATGCCCTACAGGGGGCATGCCTTAGACAACTAGAATTGGAGCCCACTCGAGAGGGAGCAATATTAGACCTGATTCTCTCAAATGGAGATGGAGAGAGGATCACAGACGTAGAAGTGGGTAGCCATCTGGGAACTAGCGACCATCGAACAGTATGGTTCACAATAAACACAGCAATAGAGTCAAGCCATACAAATGCAAAAGTACTGGACTTTAGGAGGGCTGACTGTCAAAATGGTGAGTGCCTAAGGAATGCACTAGCAAATGGGCAGGAAGGAGGAGTGGAAGAACAATGGGGAATAATAAAACTGCCATCACAGAGGTAACGAGCCTTTGTGTGAAGCAAATAAAAGAAAACAAAGCGACGTGAAAGCACTATGGTTCTCAAAGGAAGTGGCAGTGAAGGTTCAAGAAAAAGAAAACATTCAGGAAGTACAAGGAATCGCAAAGGAACAGGACAGAGAACTGTATCAGTTAAAGCAAAGGAGGCTGGGAAGGCAGTCAGAACAGCAAAGGTCCAAACCGAGAAAAGATAGCCAACTCAGTTAGAAGGGATAAAACCATTTATAGGTACATCAGGGAGCGAAGGAAGAAAAGGGAGGATAGTGAGGCTTAATAAAGGGAGGGAGGAGGGTGGGCAGAGGAGACTGTGAAAGGCAGAGATACTAAACAAATATTTTTGCTCAGTATTTACAAATGAAGGGGAGGTACATAAAACAAACAGTAGAAACATTCTGGATACAGAAGTTGATACAAGCCCATTTACAGAAGAAGGGTTCTGAAAGAACTCTTAAAACTGAAGGTGGACAAAACAATGGGGCCTGATGGGATTCATCCCATAATTCTAAAAGAACTAAGGGTAGAACTAGTGACACCACTGACTGCCCTTTTAACAAATCATGGGAGGATGGGGTGGTACCTGAGGACTGGAGGAGGGCAGATGTGATTCCCTTTCACAAAAGTGGGAGCAAGGCAGAAGCAGGAAACTACAGACCTGTTAGTTTAACCTCAGTGATAGGGAAAATGATGGAATCACTTCTGAAGGAAAGAATTGTCGAGTATCTAGAGGCCAGAGGGGCACAGGACCCTAGGCAGCATGAATTCACAGCGGGAAGGTCATGCCAGACGAATCTGATAGATTTCTTTGACTGGGTGACCAAAGTAGTAGATCAGGGAGGGGCTGTGGACATGGCCTACCTAGACTTTAGCAAGGCATTTGACACAGTCCCACACAAAAGATTAATATACAAGTTAGCCAGCCTGGGAGTGGGTCCTAAGATGACAGCCTGGGTAAAGAATTGGCTGGAGAATAGGACACAGAGTAATAGTAAATGGAGTCCACTCAGAAGAAAGGAGGGTACTAATGGGGCACCGAAGGGCTCAGTATTAGGACGGTCCTCTTCAATGTCTTTATATGCGACATTGCAGAGGACTGGAAGGAAAAGTATGTCTCTTTGCAGATGACACAGATTTGCAACAGAGTTGATGCACAGGTGGGGTAGAAAGGATGAGAAGGGACTTGGCAAGGTTAGAGGAATGGTCAAATGTATGGCAGCTTAGATTCAATGCTAAGAAGTGCAAGGTAATGCACATGGGAAACAAAAACCCAAGGGAAGAGTACACAATGGGAGGTGAGATACTAACAAAAACAAAAATGGAAAGGGACCTGGGGGTAGTCATATAAGATGACCTAAAGGTGGGCAAGCAATGTGAGAGGTCAGCAAGGAGGGCTGGGGAATACTGGGATGCATAGGAGAGGCATCACCAGTACAAAACAGGAAGTTATTATCCTCTGTACAGACAGCTGGTGAGACCCCATCTGAGTACTGTGTGCAGTTCTGGAGACCCAATCCCACAAAGACATAGACAGGATGGAAGCTGTCCAGAGGAGGGCAACTAAATGGTGCAGGGTCTGCACGGAAGACACATATGAAGAGAGATGAAAGGAGCTTAATATGTATAGCCTCGAGGAAAGGAGGGAGGGGACATGATAGAAACATTCAAGTACCTTTAAGGGAATCAACAAAGTCCAAGAGGGTAGCATCTTTCAAAAAGAGGTGTGCAAGAACAAGAGGCACAATTTGAAGATGGGGGCAGGGTGGCTCAGAGGTAATTTAGTATATATTTTTTCACAGAGGGGTTGTGGATGCATGGAACGGCCTTCTGGAGGAGGTTGTGGAGTAAAAATCAGTGGTGGAATTCAAGCATGCATGGGACAGGCATAAAGCCATTCTAGGGGGTGGGGGTAGGAAGAAGTAGGCTGCTGGTTAACTAGGATCTGCAGCTTATCCAGTAGGGAGGGAAATGGGCAGACTGGGTAGGCCAAGCGGTCCTTATCTGCCGTCAAATTCTATGTTTCTATGTTTCTATGTTATGATACCTCAGTAGGTCTGTACATTCCATATTGTTCACACTATTTTATTTTTTATTTGAAATGTTTTAACATTTTGTTAACCGGGTAAGATGCACTGGGCCACATGACCCCTTCACAGGCTTGACTCGGACAGGTAACACAAAACTTAAGAGTAAGCACAAACAGAATAACCACAGTATAAATATACATAAGGAATACATACATTTAACATGATATGACATCATACATAAACTATGTGCAAAATTAGTGTAACTAAAAATAACTGCAGATTGCTTCCGACTTCAAATAATGTTTCTACAGTAACTTGAATTGATTCAAGTTTTTTGTACTCCTAGGCCTGGATATTCAAAGCAGTTGTGCATGGCAAAACTGAGTTGCGCTGGTGCAAGTGTGGACTTGCGCCAAGGAGTGACATTCAGCGGGAACCAGGGAGCAGTGCAAATCTCATTATGCCAATGTGCAATCATAATGACTGCAGGCGCAAGTGCAGGGGGCATGCCCATGAATATCCAGTGCAGTGCGATATACAACCATGAAACCATGGCATAAGTGCAGAGCAAATCAGAGATGTACCGAACAGACTTGTTCCTATAAATACAGGGCACAAGCACACAGAAAGCACTTGCATAGGTGAGGGGGAGTGAAAGAGAGAGAGAGAGAAAAAGAAAGAAAGAAAGAAAGAAAGAAAGAAAGAAAGAAAGAAAGAAAGAAAGAAAGAAAGAAAGAAAGAAAGAAAGAAAGAGACAGACAGACCAAGGCAGACACAGAGAGAGAGGGACAGAGGTGGCAGTGGAGAGGGAGACAGGGGCAGAGAGAGTGTGACAGACAGGCAGACAGATTGCCAGGCAGTGCACCAGGGAAGCACACAGCTCGCAGCAGCCAACTGCCCAGGGAGATAGGACAGGAAGGGCCTTGAATAGTGCACCCTTTATGATGGAGGCCATAATGAGGGGTGTGAGGGGGCAACAGGAACAGCGAAATGGCCATGGAACGGCCCGACGGCGGCATGCCTGACACAGGTGGTACCGCACACACATCACCTTTGAGCAGTATAGTGACATGGAGATCGTGGGTCAGTACTTCCTGAACAGAACCATTCTGAGGCAGCTCTGCAAGCTGTACAGTGAAGAGATGTGGGCACCCAGCAGACGGAGCCACGTCATGTCCATGGAGATGAAGGTGGCAGCCATCATGTGCCTGTTCACCACGGGCACCTTCCAGAGACCAACAGGGGACACCACAGGAAAAACCCAGTCAGCCACGTCCCACCTCCTCACACAGTTCCTCAATGCTCTGCTGCCACATGTGTCAGAATACATCTGTTTCCCCAGCACACAGGCAGAGCGTACAGCAACCATGCAGGTCTTCCACAGGGTAGCACGTATGCCTGGCATGACTGGGGCCATTGACTGCACTCACGTGGGCATCCGCCTGCCACCTAGCCCTGAGGGTGTGGCCTACTAGGTGGTGTGCGATGCCACGGGGTGCATAACCAATGTCTGCGACACACACCCTGGGAGTGCACATGATGCATTCATCTGGCACAACTCTGCGCTGTGCCACAGGTTTGAATGTGGGGATATCCCCACAGGTCACCTAGTGGTTAAGTATGGCATGGGGAATGGGTGATGGGCAGAGCATACCTTGGGATAGGGGAGGACAGGGTATGCATGTTGGCGTGGGTGCCAGGGACAGGCAAGGGGCACATCCTAGCATAGCAGAGGGCTAACCATGTCATTATCCACACAGGGGACAGCACCTATCCACTGCGACCCTGGCTGCTCAACCCCTACCAGTGCCCATCGTACCCAGTAGAGGAACACTACATCGAGGCACACGCCAGCATGTGCAACATCATCGAGTGAGTCTTTGGCATGCTGAAAGCATGGTTCCATTGCCTAGACAGGTCAAGCGGTGCCCTACAGTACAGCCCCTCGAAAACCTGTGGCCTATTCCTGGCCTGTTACATACTGTACAACATGGCCACTGACTGTGGGATAGTTGTCGAGGCTGATGAGGGTGACAGTAGTGGGGACAATGGAGGCAATGGACCGGAGGGAGGAGGACAGCCATCCCCTGGGTGGAGGGATCCCCGGCTGATCCAGCAGGCAAGACAGCACAGGGGCACCATAGCATGGGAGCACTATGGTGCACACAAGTAGGTGGTGTGAAACACATGCATAAGCCACACAATCAGGTACAGCACACATGCAGGGGTGTGCATGGCACTGGGCATGCACACACTGAGGCAGGAAGCAGGGGTACGGGTGACAGGGGCACACACCCACACATAACCACAGACCGCACCCCTCACAGCTCCCTCCTCACGGGCACACACACCCACACACACAGGCATGGGTATGTGGCATGGATCAGATGCATCACACCGGTGGACAGGTGCAACCGGTGCAGGACTGCTGTCATCATGCCCACGCCACATGGCCCAGCAGCCAGACAGGCATGCACACAGGTAGTGTGTGGCATGATACACAAGTGCCAAACCAGAGGTAGGCACACACACACACACCACCCACGTGCACACTGGGCAGCAGCTGCATATTGCAGGCGGGGTGAGCCGCATATCAGGTCCGCTGTGTGGAACCATGGGCCACCATGGCCACAGGGGTGGCCGCACCTGGGCTGATTGGCAGCAACAGGCTGTGCATCAGCTATGGGGAGGGGGTGTAACAGCCCCCCGGGGTGGAACCGCGGGACCATGACCGTATCCATGTGGGGATGTCTAGGCGCCCAAACAGCCCAGCCCTGTGTGTGCCTGGGATGCTGACATCTGAGCCTGGCATCGACTTCGCAGGGGTCACCCGATGCTGGGTATGTGGGATGGGCAGCGCACTGAGGGGGGTCATCTGTGCCCAGCCACACCCCATGGCAACCAGCAGCGCAAAGCCATCTGAGATCATAGTGGCAATGTGATCCAGGGATGCAGTTGTGTCCTCCTGCATGTGCTGCATCCCCACCAGGATCTGCGGAGTGCCCCTCTCCTGCTGCTCGGCTAAGTGGCGCACCTCCACATGTAGTGCGCGCACCCCAGTGGTGAGCAGTACATGCTGCTGAACGGACCCCCACAGCAAATGGGTGTACTCAGCCAGTGGGTCGGCATCCTGGGACTCCCGTGCCGGATGCCAATCCCCATGTGGTGACTAGCCATGCTGCACAGCCCCCCTCTCTGGTGGATGCTGCACAGTGGGGCCTGCTGGGGGATTGGGTATGGCAGGTGCACTAGTGGCGGAACCTGTGTCTGGCTGCCTGGTGGCACCCGAAGCCTGCTGCTGTTGCCCGTCCAGCAGCTGTATGCCACCCACTCCTGCATGGCCACACCACCTCCCCCGCAGGGCACAGCCTGGGCAGTGCACTCTGCTATGCTTGCAGTGGTGGTGGTGGGAATCTGTTCCACCATTGGCAGAGCACTGGGTGTGCTGCCTGTGTCAGTGGCCAGCAAGGGCGTCTCCCCAACAAAGGTGGATATGCTGTCCAGGATGAGTGTTACATCATCATCAGTGTTGGATCCTGCCCTGATCTGTGTCTCTGTGCACAGGACCCCAAGGCTGGCATCCTTCAGGAACACATCCAGGGCCTCGTCCAACCCCAGGTCCAGGACATCCACCTTCACAGCGGTGGTGAGCTTCAGCCTGTCAGACCCCTGGATGCCCATGGAGGTGGAAGGCTGGTCCTCCGGGGCTGGTCCAGTGGCCATGGCTGCTGCCACTGCCAGCACCCCATCATCTGCACAGAGGTGTGCTGGTACTGCAAGAGAAAGAGGCGTGTTAGTGATGCATTGCCAACGTGTGCCCCCCCACACTGCCACTGCCTGTGTCCTGCAGCATGGCATGCACGTGGGTGCACACACTTGCACAAGACAGGCATGCCGGCTGCACGAATGCCAGCATGGCCATGTACACAGCCTCCATGCCCACAGCTGTGTGTGGCTGACATACTTACCATGCAGTGATGGTCTGCCACCTGTCTAGAATCTGCCACCAGGCACACCCTACACCATGTTGTGGTGCATGGTGGCTGCCACCAACTCCTCCTGCACCATGAGCAGTGGCACAGCTGCAGGCCCCCCTCCAGTGGCATTCTGGGAGGCAAGGATGGCCGCCACCTTCTCCTTGATGCACCCCTTGTCTGTGCCCACCTTCTTCCTGCACTCCTGCACTGAGCACTGATGGCTGCCTTTCTGGTCGATACATGCCACCACCTCCACCCAGGCCCCAGCCCTGGCCTTTGGTGTGCCCATGGCACCACTCAACAGGGGCTCCCTGTCAAGGTAGGCTTCGAACAGAGCCTCTGTCTCCGCCTTTGTGAAATTGGACCTGCATTTCTGAGCAGGCCCACGCTCCTCACCCTCCTCATGTTCTGACATGTCGCTTCCTGTGGACATGGACGGCACAGTGTGTCAGATGCAGCATCACCTTATTCCATCCCCCTTGCTGTGCTGGCTTATCCCAGTGAGCTGCAGCAGCATGTGAAACTTACCCCGAAAGGATGCAATACCAGTCTATGGCCTGTGCTCTTCCGTGGCGCTTATATAGTGCAACACATGCAAATGAGCTTTGGTGCAATGGTAATGACATGCTGTTTCCCCAGTGCACCATGCATTGGCTGATGAGCTCATTTGCATGTGGCATCTGAATATCATGATTTTGCTCTGTGCTCAATGAGATTTCTTCGGAGCAAGTCACGGTGCAATGTGCACACATGCACGGTGCGCAGTCTCGCAGTGTGCATGCGCCGAATGGTATCATGTTGTCAATGATGCACTGTGTGCTGACTGTGCGATGGGGGCCATGGCACACGATGCACCAGGCCCACTATCATGCACGTGTGCACTGCACGGAGGTGAGCGAACCCTGACCCCTGCTGTGACCTCTGCCCCTGGGTGACCCCCGCACCCATGACCCTGCCTAGCCATGCCCATGCTATGCATCTCCAAGACAGTGCAATGGGCAGACACAGCGCATGTTACCTCGCATTGTACATTTGGCGCATGCCATGGCCACATGCGCTCACTGCTGCTATTTTGCTTACGGACTACTACTCGCAGCATGGTGCAGCAAAGGGCACCAAGAGCAGCAAACTGGATGCAGGTGGAGCTAGTGAACCTTGTCACCTGTGTCCAGCCCCACACACACCCCAACTCTTTGGCCAGGTGCTCCTGTAGCAGCCCAGGGTCGCGATGTGGCAGGGCATTGCTGTCACACTGCAGCAGCACACTGGGGTGGCCAGGATGGGGGAGCAGTGCTATCACTGCTGTGGAGACATGGTGAGGAGGGACCCAGAGCACCTGAGGAGGCTGGAGGCATGAGTCAGGTGTGGGGCTGTGCCACAGTTAGGTGAGCCCTGGTGCTGTACTGTGGTGTTGGCTAGGCTGTCTGGCATGCCCTGCAGAGTGGTGCACTGCCATCATGCGCATCACAGGGTAGCATCACCAGCTGCTGCTTGTGTTGTGATGCAGCTGTGTGGGATGTGTTGGGCAGGGGCTCACCCTGTGCACAGGGGTGGGTGTGGTGGGCAGCTGCTCTGGGTGTTTACTGATGTGTACCTTTCTATGTTCCATTCTCAGTGCCTGAATATTGCAGGAAAGCAGCAGCGGCGGTGGTGGCAGCAACAGGACAGCAGGCCACAGTGGGCCAGGTTGTCGGCTCAGGAGCAGCTCTGGCACCAGCAGGGCCACAGAGGGCAGGTAGGCACGGTCATGGCCTTTGCACTGTACATGGGGGTGGCAGGGGCATGGGTGTGGGCATGGCCGCCTGTGCCATGTGCTGTGGCAACTGTGTGTGTCACACTGTGCATGGTGCCTGCCACTGTGGTGCATCCATTGGACACTTGTGCCAGCTGTTGGTGGGGTGGATGTTCAACTGGCTGCCACTGACATTGCTGTGGTGCACTGTGCCATGTGACTGCCATTGCACAGTTGGGTGGCCACTGTGTGGCAGGGACCACTGCTGTGCATTGTCATGGTGTGCCTCATTGCTGGCAGGCATTGGCTCACCCCCCCTGTGGGTGGCTGATATGGGCCCTCCAGGGGTGTGTGATCCCGCTGCCCATTGCATGCTGTGGGTGGGCATGGTTCCTTGGGACATTGCACTGATCACCTGTGATAGGTGTCCGGCGGAGGTATAGGATGCCCCTTTACTGCCGGCTGCTCCGGCAGCTTATTTTAATCACCTCAACCACCATGGAGGCAGTGCTGCAGGTGAGGAGGATGTTGCTTGCTGTCCGAAGGCAGCGAAGACAGCAAGAGGCAGCAGAACGTGGCCACTTGTAGTTGGGACCCTGCATTCCCCTGTTTCCCCAGCTGTACCTCCCCCTACAGTCCCCCTACCCACTGTACAGTCCTCGTTCCCTGTCCCCTTCCCTTGCTTTCCTACCCTTTCCTAAACCCATGTTTTGTACATAGTTCAGTTCTTTAATATATCTGTCTTTTGACATACCTGCCTGTGTCTGTGTCTGTTTTGCAGGTGGCGTGAGGAGCCATGCTGCAGTGGCCCAGTGCCTGTCCGTGTGGTGTGCATCTGTCAGGGCATGTGTTGTGTTTCTGTGGTTCACTGCTGTGTGCTATGGTGTGTCCCACTGTAGTGGTGCCCCTTCCCTTGGTCAGCGGCTGTGTCTTGGGGTGCCCATGGGGTGGCTGTTAAAGGTGTGTGGTGGGTGTGTATGTGGCGATGGCACATGGCCATGGTCTTTGGTCGGGTACTGGCCGCACGCTGTGTTGGGGCCCCTGCTTGGTGATATGCAGCCTGTCCCATGTGGTCTGCTGCACTACATGCCTCCTGGCCCATTCTGTGCCTGCTGTGTGGGCCGCCAGTGTGCCTGTGTGGTGTGAGTGTGTGCTTGGCTGCATGGTCCTGGGTGTGGCCTACTCTGGTCTGGATGTGTAGGGTGGGGCATGGCCTGCAGCCTGTGGGAGGGCCTCTTGGTAGCCCTCCATTGGCAATTGTCACCTCTTGTTGCTACTATCTGTGCCACTGTTGTGTTCTGGGGTGGGGGTCTGGGTGCCTGTGTGCACCCTGCTGTGCCCAGCTGGTGGTGTCCTCCTGTGGCCTGTCACTGTGCTTCCCTGGCTCTATCCCTGGGTCACTTCTCTGTGCCATGCCCCCCTCTGTTGCTCTGCTGCTGTGCTCCCACAGTTGCATGGGGCTTCTCAGTCTGCACCATGGCGCAACTGTGTCATATTCAGCCGGGTTGCACTGGCATACTGCGGCATGCACAACCTCTGAATATGGCTCCTGCTGTGCTAGGTTGCAGTGGATTTGCACTGTGCCGGACTTGCACCAGACTTTGGCACATTTTTGAATATCTGGGCCCTAATGTTTGAATCATTTTGTGGCTTGAGAGATTATTGAGTGGTTATACCCTGTGGAGATGAACCTCAGTTCCATCTCTATAACACTCTTAGGAATGTCTGGCTCACTTGTACGGTTTCTCTTTTTTGTTTCATACTGTATTTTTATTGAAACATCATCTTATAAGCTTACAGGCACAGCAGTTAATACAAAGCATAACAAAGACTTGGTCAGAAAAGAAGTATAGTCCTAGCCCCTGTTAGGGCTTCCACCACAGACCCGTGGTTATGGTTGACCTTCTGCAGCCACTGACTGCTCTCCAAGCACCTGTCCAGACCCTGCCTCACAAGACCTAGTCACTGATCAGGATTCCACTGCAGACCCATGGTTACGGTTGGTCTTCTGCAGCTGCCATCTGCACTCTAAGCACCTGCCTGGAGCCTGCCTGACAAGCTCTAGCCCCTGATTGGGCTTCCACCACAGACCTGTGGTTACAGTCGGCCTTCTGCAGCTGCCGATCATGCTCCAAGCACCCACCCAGATTCTGCCTGACAAGACCTAGCCCCTGATCGGGTTTTCACCGCAGACCCGTGGTTACAGTCAGCCGTCTGCAGCAGCCGACCGTGCTCCAAGCATCTGGCTGGACCATGCCTGACAAGACCTAGCCCCTGATCAGGCTTTCACTGCAGACCTGCGGTTACGGTCGGCCTTCTGCAGCCACTGACTGCGCTCTGACCCTGCCTGACAAGGTATGCTGCTCTGAATACCTCTGCAGATGCGAAGACCATGGCATTCCAAGCCGCAAATGCCACTGGCTCTCACCTTCCATCATTACTTTACCATTGGCTGGTTCTCCCCAACCAGCTTTGTTATTGACTAACCTGGGGATCTGCTCCAACAGTCTGCTGGCTCGCTGAATTTTGTTTTCTGACTTTTCTCCTGCACTTGAATTTTCATGCACCAATATTTAACTGTGATTTATACAGGTCCTGCTAGCTGCTAAATTGTATTCTATAGGTCCTGCCAGCTGCTAAACCAAATTTTACCTAGATCACTAGTCAGAAGTGACTGATCATCTGTGTTTTTGTTAGGATTAGTTATCCACCACCTCTGATACTGGAATTGCTTTATACTACCTCTGTTACTGGTTTTCCATGATTTTAATCTTTAACTGCTTATTCATGGTACTGTGAATTGTACAGGGGAGATTGCACAGTTGTACTTTAAATCTGTTTGTTTCCTTACACTGCCTATGACCTAACCCTTTTCTCAAGTATGCTTGCACTCCCCCAAAGCCAAACTTTCTACCCCACTGTATCTTTTAAAGCTTCTCTCTCTTCCTGCCATTAGTAACCTTTTCCTACCTGCTCTAAAAACTCTTCTCCCACTGTCCTGGCCCTGGTCCTTCCTGCCCTCAGAAGCCTCTTTACACTCTTCCTAAAAATCTTCTCTCCCTCTAAAGACTAAACATCTTTACCTGTCCTGGTCCTGTTTTTGGTGCCAAGGCACAGGCACCCCCTTCAAAGCCTCTCCATTGTGTTTCTCCCACCCACCTTGCGGTTTGTCTCTCTTTCTCCCCTAGACAATCCTTCTCACCGATTAAGCCCATGGCTGATTTCTGAGGCCACTATAATAGAACTAATTCTGTCTTTTTCTCCCTCTAGACCTAGGCCCTGATCGGGCTTCCACAGCAGACCCGCGGTTACGGTCAGCCTTCTGCAGCCACCAACCGCGCTCCAGTCACCTGCCTGGACCCTGCCTGACAAGGTATGCCACTCCGAATCCCTCAGCAGATGCCAAACCCACGGCATTCCAAGGTCCAAATAACATTGGCTCTCACCTTGCAGCATTACTTTACCATTGGCTGGTTTTCCCTAGACAAACTTTGTTATTGGCTAACCTGCGGACCTGCTCCAACAGTCTGCTGGCTCGCTGAATTTTGTTTTCTGACTTTTCTCCTTCACATGAATTTTCTCCTGCCCCACACTCCTGCCCAGTCACTCTTTAAATCCACTAGCTGTCTTCCGGGCTCCACCCAACATTACAGCTTAACCACTAGTGGTGGAGCAGGTATACTCCCACTTCAAAAAAAGTCTGATACCATTAGTCCATCACCTCTCACCATGTAGTGGCAGCTGCTAGTTTAACCCTAGCATATAGTAAAGAGAAATGGTGTGGGTGAACTCGCCAAGGTGGGCTGTGACACCCTCCTCTTGCAAGTCCAACCCGACAACCCTGCAGTGGCCATTACTGCCCAACATGCAGGGTCATTGCAAACTTGCATAACTGGTACTGTTCGTACTCTGACCTGTGGTGGAGTTTGGAAAACACAGTGCTGTTCCCCATGACACACCAACCCACCAACCAACCCATCTTACCTTAATACCCGAGGGAGATACAACAAGGGGACTATAGCAGACCTCCCAAAGGTGCACATCAACAAACTCCCACCACAACAATACAAGCCCTATACACAACCAATTATGCCCATTGCCTCCCTGTTACAATACTGCACCCCTGCTGCCACCTCTAATGGTCATAAGCGCATGAAGGATAAGCATGCATGCTTAACCTGGGCATACTTGATATGCTACCTCAGAAAACTGATTATTATACTGCTTCTAATATCTGGGAACTTGCATCCCAATCCCAGATCACCAGATACTGACAAAACCATGGGGCTTGGTCACCTCAAGATTGTCTCATTAAATATAAGTAGTCTACTATTTATTTATTTTTTTATTTATTTGTACATCAGTTTACAACCTTTGAGCCAGAGGCTCATTTCCAAAAGTACCTCGTCACATTGAGGACAAATACATTACATTACAGATTCATTGTTACATCACAGTTTCAAGTTGTAGTAAAAGACAATCACATGTATTTACAAACATTTGTAGAGTGAGAGAACCAGTCTTGTTACAGAGGAGCTGCTCATACAAGCTTTTTCAGTATGTGGTAGACTAAGTCACAACTAGCGACAGGTGCAGTTATGTGTATTAAATAGCTGGTACCACAGTGCAGTTTTGAAAGTGGAGATTGTGGGAGTGTCTGAGATGGCGGGAAGGAGCACGTTAAACCAGGATGGGGCTCTGTAACAGAAGGATCTCTGTCCATGGGTTGTCCTGGTTCTTGGGATCAGTAGGATGGCCTTGCATGAGGTTCGGGTGTAAACCAGTGGTTGGGTTTGGCGGATGGAGGCTATCAGCCAGGGAAGGGATAGCCCGAGAAGGGCTTTTTTCGTTATGAGGCTGGTTTGGTATTGAAGTCGTTCGTCTAGATTAAGCAGCCTTGTCATGTCATATAGCTGGCACGTGTGAGTGAGCCTGGGGGCCCCTGTAATAAGCCTACATGCCTTATTCAGGATAAGGTGGATTTTATTGAGGGCAGTTGAGTCAGCAGCACAATATACAGGTAGGCTGTAGTCCACCAGGGACAATATCGAGGATGTAACCGCTAGTCGGAGGGCAACGGGGGAGAGACAGCTTTTATAGAGGTAGAGGATACCTAGCCGCACATTAGTAGCAGAGGCAAGTGCATCAATGTGGGTGTGGAAGGAGAGGGCTGCGTCGAAAGAAACCCCAGGGTACTTGTATGAGCGGACTAGTTCAAGGGGTTGCTTGGAGCTGGGGAGGATGTGGAGTGGGAAGTTATTGGCTTTGTTTTGGGGGTGGGCAAAGAGCATTGCTTTAGTTTTTTTGAGATTGATGACAAGTCTGTGCTCTTTAAACCAGGTTTCAGCATCATTAAAGGAGAGTTGTAAGGTGTCCTGAAGGGCGTTGGGGTTGCAGTGGGTGGCAAAGAGGATGGCATCATCTGCATACAGCAGAATTCTATGAGTGCATGCACTGGGTAGGGTGTTAATGTAGATTGAGAAGAGTAGCGGTCCCAGGATGGAGCCCTGGGGGACACCTGAGCGGATGGGACAGGTTGTGGAAAGTGTCCCGTTGATTCTGACACATTGCGAGTGGTCAGATAGGTGGCTAGTGCACCAAGAGATCGGCCCAGTAGACAGACCAGTGTGGGAGAGGGCATCCAGCAGGAGGGGGTGAGAGACAGTGTCGAAGGCCTTTGAGAGATCTACAAACACTGCCCCGGCTAGGGAGCTGGCATCCAGGGAGGAGTGTATGAAGTTTGAAAACTCAATTAGTGCCATACTGGTACTGTGCCCTGCATGGAAGCTGTGCTGTTCTGGGCAGAGGATGTTGTAGTTGGTTAGGTACTCAGTGATTTGAGTGGCCACCAGCTTTTCAAGGGCTTTGGAGAGGGGTGGGAGGATGGAGATAGGCTGGTAGTTCCCGGCAGTGGACCTGTCACCACCTTTGTATATGGGCGTAACTATGGCCGTTTTTCATGCAGATGGGAATTGCCCCAGGCAGAGGGATTTGTTGAGAAGGGTGGTGAGTGGAGCAAGTACCTGATCCAGCACCCGATGGAGAATGCTGGGGTCCAGGGAGTCGCTGCCGGGACTATTGCTCTTTAATGCTTCGAGCAGGTGCAGTCTGGCTTCCTGGTCAGTTACCCTGCGTAGGTGGAAACAAGGGCGTTGGATGACAGGGGCCGGTAGGGAGGGTCAAAGAAATTGCTGGGGAGGACTGAGCTTAGGTCCGTGAAGGTTGTGTTTAGGAAGTTGGCTACGTAGGCCAGGTCAGTCAAGGTAGTGCCGTCAATGGTGATCTGGGATGGGGGCGGGAACACGCACTCCCATTTAATTGTTTAACGTCGTCCCCAAAAGTTCGTGCACACCCCTAGGAGGAGGTGAGCGTGGCCTGGTAATGGGCGGCCTTTGCCTTATGGATAGCCCAGGTGCACTTGTTCCGCACCGTGTTATATGCCTATCTGTCAGCTATCCGGACTGTTTCAGTGGCAAGTTGCCATAGGTTATCCATGTGCTTGAGCAGTTGATGTAGGGCAGGGGTAACCCAGGGCGCACTGAGCTTTTTGGTTTGGGTTCCAGTAAAGAGTGCGGAGAGGTCACAGGCTTTGTTAAAGTTTTGGGAGAAGAAGGTGAGGGCAGTGCCTATGTCAGGTGCATGCTGTATGAGTGACCAGTTTATCTGGGCAAGAAGTCTTATGAGACTTTTTAGCCCACCAGGTCTGAAGTGCTGGCGGAGTGTGGATTGGGCTTTAAGTTGGGGTGTGGGGGTCATCCCGCGGAATAGGATAGGGGAGTGATCACTAAATGAGTCCAGGAGGACCTGGATATCTTGGATTTTTTGGGGGCGGTTTGTGATGATTACATCTAGAAGGGTACTGGTACCTCTCTTAGTGTTTACTCTGGTGGGTTGGGAAATGAGTTGCGTCAGATTCATAGCCGAAAAGGTGTTCTGGGTGGTGGAGGAGGAGGCACTGAGCCAGTTAACATTTAGGTCCCTCACAAGGATTTGATCAACCTTGTGTTGGAGGGTGGCAAGATAATCGGTTAAGGATAACATTGCCGGATTTCGTTTTTTTGGGGAAATGTATGCAGTAGTGAGATATAGGAGGCCCCTGGCAGGGTCAGGCATAAGTTTAAGCATGAGGGCCTGCGTCCTGTTTATAAGAACCGGGGCAGGGAGTGCTAGCCCATTAAATGAGTCCCTGGTATAGATAGCACAGCCTCCCCCACATTTGTCTACACGATCCTCTCGGTATATGGTGTATCCTGGTAGTGAGACAAAGTGGTCGGGGATGGATTTTGACAGCCAGGTTTCTACCAGTGCTATGACATCTGGTTTATGCAGCATGACCCAGCATTGGAGGGAATCAAATTTTTTGAGTATGCTGCATATATTCATGGACGCTATGCAGAGACCGGCGGTCCCAGTTGGGGGCTAGTCAGGGTGGGGCCTGGGTTGGGATCTATATTGCCTGTAAGGAGTAATAGGAGGATCATGGCTCTGGTTGGGGGTGGTGATGAGTGAGCTTTCGGTGGGTATTCGGGGGTGGGGAGGAGGCCGTCAGGGAGCAGGGGATGGGCAGGGTCTGCAAGGTTGGGAGGGCGAGGGTGATTAGCTGCCTGAGGGAGCCAGTGTAGGCAGTGCGGAGGTAACCTCGGGATAGGTGCTGAGGGTAATGCACATGGTCATTGTGGGGTGGGTTCTTATTAAGTCCGGGAGAATTGTTGCTAGGGCCAGTGTACCAGGTGGGCTGCCTGGTTGCTGGGTCATAGGTACCAGAGTAAATATGAGGGGGAGGCATTTTAGGAGGAGGTGGACTAACATGGTGCTTGCAGTAGCAGCAGGGCAGAAAGGTAGAATAATTTTGGTTGCCGTCCAGTAAGCGTAGATACCACTTTGGATTAGTGGTAGTGACATGGACTCTGGTGGACAGGGTACAAGGTTCTAGTCTCGGCCAGGGCAGCTAGGGGAATGCCTGGGTGAGAGCAAAGATCCATGTTCTAGGGGTCTGATGCAGGCTAGGTTGGGCCAAAAACAGGGTGAGAAATAGGGACTCCTAGTGGTCACTGGGTATAGGTTTGGGGTGCAGTTAGGAGTCAGGATGTAGGGCAAGCTGTGGGGCTGGGTGCTGGAAGAGGTGTGGGCAGAAAGGTTGGTGTGGGTTGCAGGGGGAGGAGTGGCACAGGAGGTAAGAGAGGTTCCAGGAAGTGGGGGGGGGGGGACAGGTAGTGGAGCTTGAGGTGGGAGTGTGTGGGTCCCTCTGGTGGCTGGCAGATATAACCTGCAAATGAAAAAGTGGGGACTGAAAACAAGACACAGGAAGTGATGTCATAATACAGTGACTATATAGCTAGTGCTGAGCCAGGGTGGGTGGGGCATGTCGATAGGCTAACCCTCCCTTGCAAGGGTGCTGCTGCTTGAGGTAAGTTTAATTACCTCTGTCAGCACCCGTGAGGTCTGCTCCTGGAGGGAGCTAGTTTCGGTGCCTTTGTGAGGCTGGTCTGGTGGGCAAGGATGTGCAGGTGGCCTCTGTTGACACCACAATTCTGGGTATGAGCTGTCCAGCTTAAACCCGATATAATTGCACTAATGGAGACCTGGTTATCTCCTAAAATCCCTGATGTCTGTGTCCTTAGATGGCTACACCACCTTCTGTCAGAACAGACTGTCCAAGTTGGGGGAGGGGGGTGGCTGCCTGGTATATCTGTGCAACAACATCAAAGGGCAGGTGCTACCAAACAGCCTACACACAAGAGAGGCACAAATACTAACTATCAAACTTACCATAGGCCAGCAAAATAATGTACTAATGCTCTCCATGGTATACATATCATCGGGACAACATACTATAGGTATTGAGCAGTTCGTTAATAGTCAAAGGAAGCTCAAGCAAACCTGGGAAGAGGTCATAGTTGGTGACTTAAACATTAACTGGCAATCCAGTGATACATCTGCCATAAGGGATCAAATCACTGGCCTCTGTTTCACCCAGATGGTTACCCAAGCCACCAGGAAAACTATAGAAGGAGTGCAAGCACAGTAATTGACTGGCTACTCTTCATCTGCCTGGAACATATTACTGAGGTTATCAGTTCTACTGAACTCCCTCAGTTGCAAAATGATTTCATTCTCTCAGGTCCCGCTTGGAGACCAGTAATCGCTATGTCCTACACTGTCCATCTGGATGGGTGGGTGGGAACTTGGCCCCGACGATGCAGAACTTACTCCTACTCCCTGCAAGTTGCCGGCTGTTTGCTGCTCTCCTTCTGTGAGTGTAAGTCCCTGGTCCAGTGCCCACTACTCATGACTTTCTCCTAATCATGTTGCCACTCTCCTTGTGTCACCATTCCATTCTCCATGATCTCGTCTCCGCAATGACCGCACCATTAGGGGAAGGAGGAACACAGAATTGCTGCCGTGGACAGGAGCCCATGGTGCCTGCTGCCCTCTTCTCTTGTCTGGTGCCCACTACTCACAGCTTTCTGGTAAGCCACTCCCTCCTCCATGATCCTTCTGGGTGGGTGGGTAGCACCTGTTTCATGGTTTGGCACTGACCATGGCAGCATGGTAGAAGCCAAGGTATGGGAAGGAACAACACGCAACTTCTGCCACTGAAGCAAAACACCCACTCAGGTTCCCGGGACTTCAGGTACACAATGAGGCACTCCATGCTCGACTAGTTTTGACTACCTAATACATATACCTAACAGCTAGACATGAGTAGGGATTTCACCTAGCACCTACTCACTCTAGCTGTTGGTATAACAGAGATTAATGTATGGCCATGCACAGTTAGTCCACCAATCGGATTTGACATTTTAAAGTGCCCATGTTATAATGGGACATAAGGTACAGAATTAACAGTAGACAGCAGAAACAATGCCATAGAACAACATTTCTCAGTAGCTTACAATTCATTACATACAGTGTGGATCTAGCTGTAAAATGTAAAGAAGGCAAGCAAGATTCAGGCAAAAATAGAGGTAGGTGAAAAGAAAACTACAGCATTCAGAGCAAGGGTACATGTTCAAATACAATGAATAAGTGCAAACACAAAAGAACACTAGAATGATATGGCAGGAAGCATGTGGTCAGAGCACCTTACATAGAAACATCCAGTTTGCCCATTTTTTCTACCTTATGACTGTGCTATAAACCTTTACTCTGTCAATGGCCTATTTATTCATACTCATCTGTATTGCTCCCTTATGCCTATCCCATGCCTGTCTGAAGCCTTGAACTGTATTCATATCCATCACTTCCTGAGGTAGGCCATTCCATGCATCCACCGTCCTTTCTGTGAAAAAGAACTTCCTCACATTATCCCTTAATCAGCCTTCTTCTAATCTCATGCTGTGTCATGCCTCTTGTACTGCTATTTTCCTTATATTGAAACATGTTAGATTCTTTCACCTTGTTAATGCCCTTAAGATATTTGAATGTTTCGATCATATCACCTCTCTCCCTCCTTTGCTCTAGGATATACATATTGAGCACAGTTAATCTGTCCTCATATGTTTTCTGATGCAGTCCCTGCACCATTTTGGTTGCCCTTCTCTGGACTACCTCCATTTTGTTAATGTCCTTGTGCAGGTGTGGCCTCCAGTACTGCACACAGTACTCCAGATGGGGCTTAACCAGTGTCTTGTAAAGCGGGATTATTACCTCCCTCTTACGACTTATGATACCCCTACTAATACACCCCGACATCCCTCTAGCCTTACCTACAGCTTTAGAGATCTACTTGGATGATTTCAGGTCATCTTTGATGATGATGCCGAAGTATCTTTCTTCTCTTGTGATTGGCAACAACTCCCTTCCCAACCTATAAGTAGTTTCAGGGTTTCTCTTCACAATGTGCGTGATCTTGCACTTCTTTGCATTAACCCCAGTTGCCACTCTTCAGACCATTTTGCCAGGTTTTTCCAGATCTCTTCTCATTCTGCCCACCCCATCTGGATCATCTACTCTGTTGCAGATCTTGGTGTCATCTGCAAACAGGCAAACCTTACCCTCCAGTCCATCTGCAATGTCACTGATGAAGATATTGAAGAGGACTGGCTTCAGGACTGATCGCTGAGGTACCCCACTTGTGACTTGCATCTCTTCTGACTGTATACCATTTACCACCACTCTCCGTTTTCTGCCTGCCTACCAGTTTGTCACCCACTTGACCAACTTCTGATCCACCCCAAGCCTACGTAGATTTTTAATCAATCTTCTATGTGGAACAGTATCGAACGTTTGCTGAAGTCAAGATAGGCGACATCAACTGCACCCCCTTGGTCCACCACTCTGGTTACCCAGTCAAAGAAATATATGTGATTAGTCTGATGGGACCTTCATGTTGTAAACCCATGCAGTCTTGGATACTGTGCTCCTATGGAGTCCAGGTGTTGCACTATCCTTTTCTTAAGGAGTGCCTCATTAATCTTTTCCGCTACTGAGGTAAGACTTACTGGTCTGTAGTTCCCTGTCTCCTCCTGCTACTACTCTTGTGGAGCGGGATCACACGAGCCTTTCTTTAGTCTTCTGGGACCTCACCTGTGCTCAGAGACTCACTAAACAGTTTCTGCTAATGGCTCTGCTAGTTCCATCCTTAGCTCCTTTAGTACCCTGGGATATATGCCATCAGGTCCCATTGCCTTGTCCACCCTGAGCTTAGCAAGCTCTTGTAGGAACCTTTCTTTTGTGAAGAGACTTGCACACACCTCCCTCCCTACTGTGTCCATGGTGCTGAGCTGTGGGCCCTGTCATACCTTCTCCTCAGTAAATACTCAACAGAAGTATCTATTTGGGTTGATGCTTTTCCTTGGTCCTCCTCTATACACTACCCCTTATCCCCTTTGTTCTTAGCAATACCACCTCAGGACTTTCTACTTTCACTAATGTATCTATAGAAAGTCTAGTCCCCTTCTTTTACTGTTTGAGCTAGTGTTTCCTTGGTTTGGGCATTTACCTGCCTTACTACCTTCCCTACTTCCCTTAGGGAAGTTTGGTATGCCTCCATACCATTGTCCCGCTGAGTTCCCTTATTTGTCCTGAAGGCCAACCTTTTGGCTCTGATCTTTCTTTTCTGCTACTGTTGTTGAGAACCAAAGTGGTTTCCTTCTTCTGTTGCTCTTGCTTTTCTCCCTAACACAATGGGATGTTGCTTCAAGTATTGCATCCTTAATGCTTGCGCACCTTGCCTGTACTCCCTCACCTGTATTTCTTCTTGCCAGGGCTAGCTTAACTCTGTTGGCCATCTTATCAAAGTCAGCTCCTCTGAAGTCCCATATTTTTGCCTTGGAATGGGATAGTTTAGTTCTAGTGGCCAAATTGAACCATACCATGTGATGACCATTGGCTCCCAGGTGTCCTACCTGGAGATCTGTGATCCTTACCCAGTTAGTCAGTACTAGAGCCAGGATAGCCCTGTCTCTTGTGGGTTGTTGTACCAATTGTTTGAGGCCCTCCCTCTGCAGGGAATCCACTATGTGCCTGGTTCTGGCAGCTGTTCTGTCTGATACTGACCAATCTGTATCTGGCATGTTGAATGTCTCCCATTAGCAGAACCTCCCCTTTAGTGGTCATGTTTTGCATATCTTCTAACAATAATGTGCATATGTCCTACCTCTGGTCTGGAGGCCTGTAGACAACCCCAGTTTGTATAAGTGTCCCATTCCCTGTTTCCAAAGTGACCCACAGTTCTTCGGGCTCCTTATGTATATTCTGAATTTCTGTAGCTTAGATATTTTCATTGCCATAAAGAGCTATTCCACCCCCCCCTTTTTTCACCTCAGTTTCTTCTGAACAGTACATAGCAGTGTATGGTAGTCTCCCAAGTGTATTTACTAGTTAACCATGTCTCGCTAGTAGCTACTATATTTAGTTTGGCCTCTGTCATTGTTGCCTCCAGGTCTGGGATCATGTTTTAGGATGAAACATGGGCATTTGTGTACATGATTTTCCACTGGCCAGATTTTGGTGTGTTAGTTGTGGAGCAAGGTCTGGCTTTGCCCCGTGTGTCATATGGGGAGTCAAACCTTTTTCCTCACTTGGTGATGCACATGAACTACAAACATGCTGAACTCCTGTTTAATCACTAGCTGAGGGGGGAGGGGTGCTCTTCCCTTTCGATGCATCAGGTGCTGCACCCTTCTCCCCATTTGCTAGTTTAAATATTCTGCAAAGACATCAAACTTCTGTCCCAATACACTGACTTCCTCCTTAGTCAGATGCAGTCCATTGAATTTAAAGAACTTTTGCTCCCAAAACTATTGCCAGTTACCTACAAATTTGGGTCCTTTTCCTGGCACCAGCCCTTGAACTACATGTTTAAGCTCCCCTGTCTCCCCTCCTATGACCTTCCGCCCATATGCCCCCCTCTCCCAGACTGGCAGAACCTCAGAGAAGGAGATGAAATGGATGACAGTTTGTCTCCCAACCTGGTCAGGTGTTCCTTGGTCTCCACAACTGACCAGTTGGTGAGATCATTAGTTCCTATGTGTGCCAGGACATCAATGTTTTCTCCTGCTTCCTGCACAATTTTAGCAATTCAGTCAGTGTCTCTCCACCATCTGACCATTACCCCTTGCCAGAGGTAGGTATCAACTCCCTGAATCCTGGAATCTTTTATGACCAGAAGTGTGTCAGATTTCCTTTTTGCCTTTTTTGTTATGGTCCCTATTAAGGGCAAGTTTTGTGCTGCAGTGTCCTGCTCTGCAGTGTCCTTTGCCTCTTTGATTTCAGAGATAGAGGCAGATACCTATTTGTAGTTTTTATATGGTTTGTAGAGGTGATATGCTGGTGAGCATTGAGTGATGGGGCACCCAATTTGCCCCTCCTAACCACCTGCCAACCTCCCAGACCAACTACCTTCCGCAGTTGAGGTGCTTCAGTTGGATGTTGAGGAAATGGCGAGTGGTTTTTATAATACATTTGATTGCTGATTGTTTTTAAGAATGTTACTTTATGACCGGAACATAATGTACTACATTGAATCTTACTGTTTATTAATTATTGTTATGTCATTCTATATATGTATTGTGTACTTGTCTGTAAACCTGTAATCAGGACCTCCTTGTGAATAAGCTTGCTCAATGGAGTTTTCCTGCAATAAACTTGAACTTGAACATTTCCTCCTCAATGTGAGATTTGAGGCATGCAATCTCTGCCCATGCTGCCCAGATCTGAGCCTTTAGATCTCTGATAGTCCAGCATGTAGGACAGTGTCCTAAATCCTGTATAACTGCCCTTTTAAAAAGTGTCCCACAGTACCTGCAGCTAATAATATCCATTCCAGTTGAGTTTGCCAAGTTTATAACCTGGTCTGAGTAATTAGAAGGAAATGAATGCAAAAAGTGTAATTTTTTTATTTTGTTTTTAATTTGTTTGTGTGTTTTTGTATATCTTTTTTATGACACGTTAAATTAATTGTGCCCCTTTAAGTGAAGTCACTGTATGGATACCCTTCAAATCCTCTACTTCCTGCTTTGCTACATGAAATGTCACAACTGTGCTACTCTATAAAAGAAGTATAGCATGGGGTGGTTCGGGATGGGGGTGGGTGGCCAGACCCTTCCCCTTCCAAAAAATCATAGGTGCTCTTGAAATTAGCCCTGAAAGTGTAACCTAATGATAGATAAAACTGTAAAATCTGGCCGCACAAAAAGTAACAAAACCTGTATGCACACCTGTAACAATTTAACAGAAGATATACCTGAAAAACATTTTGCTACAGAGAAAAATAAAGTGGCAAATTGTAAGTACTAAAAGTAACAAAACCTGTAAGCACAACCTGCAGAACAATTTAACAGAAGACATACCTTGCAAAAAGCACTTTGAATAAGAGAAAAATAAAGCAGTAATCTGTTAGCACAACACAGTATCAACCTGCAAGCACACCCTGTAACAATTTAGCAGAAAATATTCCCTGCAAAAAACAATTTTTTAATTGGAGAAAAAAAATAAAGCAGTAAACTGTTACATCTGTAGGCACAACACAGTAACAAAAACATATAGGCCCAGTCTTGAACAGTTTCACAGAAAATATACCATGCAAAGAAATAATTTGAATCAGAGAAAATAAAGCAGTAATCTGCAAGCACAAAACAGTAACAAACCGGTAGGCATACCCTGTAACAATGCAGCAGAAAGTGTACCCTGCAAAAACAATTTTAAATCAGAGAATAATAAGATAATAATATGTAAGCAAAAAAACAGTAACTAAAACTGTAAGCACAAAAGAAAATAGTAACACACAGTAAATTTGCCTAGCCAAAAGAAGCCTTAATTTACTCATTGCTCTGATAATGTTGTTCCTTGCTCTGTCCTTACAAGCAAACCTAGAAGAAAAGAGCTCAGGTGAAGCCTGACTGTAAGCATGAAAGAAAATAGTAACACACAGTAAATCTGCCTAGCCAAAAGAAGCCTTAATCTACTCCTTGCTCTGATAATGTTGTTCCTTGCTTTGTCCTTACAAGCAAACCTAGAAGAAAAGAACTCATGTGAAGTGAGGTGTCTTTGCCAGAAAACCTAGTCTTCCACCTTGATGACATGGCAAACACATCAAAAGAAAAACAATACAGAATAAGTGCAGAACAAGGTAGGATAGAAGTGGAAGACTATAATGTAGGCAGGACAGAGGATAGGCTAAGCCAGGGGGGTATAGAGGTAGCCTATGTGGTGGGCCATTGGATTAGACAGTTGATAGAAGAGGGCAAGGGTGAGAGGAGGGGAAACTGGAGAGATGGGGAGCTATATAGTCAGTAAAGAGAAAAGAGAAGAACATTAAAGCCGGCTTAGGTGAGTTAAGGAGAATTGAAGCAAGAGCAAGAGCCAGAAAAGGATAGGTACTTACGAAGTTCCTTTTTAAAGATACAGTAGCATGAGCTGGTGACTGACGGATGGCTAGAGGAAGAAAGTTCCGGTGCAGTGGGGCAGAGTAAGAGAAGGCACAGATACCCTTAGAGGTTTTACATCTCGGTATTCATAGCAGGGGTCATTGCCTACAAGGCAGCCAGAAATAAGTGCACAAAACTAATTATGAATGCCAAAGCCACATACTATAAAGATCTCTTGGGCAGGACTTGGGGCATTTGAAGGGACTTCTGGAACTCCATGAAATCCCTAACGGGTAGAGTTTCCAAGGCACCCCCTGACCTGATTGTTACAACATCAGAAATATTAAATGAGCCCAGAGATATTGCTAACGCCTTCAATATTGCCTTCACAGACCTAGTGTTGTGCTTCCTAGCAACTACCATACCTCCCAACTGCCCAGGCAGCCTCCATATGCCGACTCACCCCTTCCCACCCGTAATGGCATACCACCCTTCCACTTCAGACAAAAAACTAGAACTGAAACCATAAGATACATCAAGCATATCCTAGCTAAGAAAAGGATGGGGCGTGACCTAATAGATATGAAGATGGTAGCCCTCACCCTGGATGAGCTGGCTGTGACCCTTACAAAAGCCTTTAACATATCTCTAAGAACAGGACTGTTCCTGGACAAATGGAAGTCAGCACTCATCACCCCTATTTCCGAAAGTGGTTACTGAACCAATCTGTCAAACTACTAGCCAGTATCCATACTATCTCCCCGTCAAAAGCCCTAGAAAGAATTGCATCTGATCAATGAACAGACTGGATCTGGATAAATACAATCTCCTATGCACACAACAGCATGGCTTTTGAAAAAATCATAGTACCCTGTATGCACTGCTTGACTGCATACCTCTCAACTGTCCCTGATTTTGCCTCAAAATTTTACTCTGTCCCTCCTAAAAATGGTGTTTCTGTGACCAAACAGTGAGGGTTGTAACTACAAAATAATGTCAAAAATTAAAGTTACAGACTTGTTCTTCCTTAGAAAATGTATTTTACACCAAGGCCCTTATTCTACCAGCTTTCTAAGTGGATATCACCAATTTTGAAGATGTGTCCCTGATTTTAGTCCTTTGTCCCTGATTCTTTTAAGCCTTGTCCTTGATTTACGAGGCAGGAGGTTGAGAGGTATGCTTGACTGCACTACACAACTGTACGATGCGTTGGATGGCAGTATGGCAGTTAGATATGTCTTTATAGATCTTACTAAGGTGTTCAACAGTCAACCATCAACTCCTACTTAACAATCTACTATCCATTGGCCTGTCCCCAGACTCGTTAGCCTGGTTTGCTTGCTATCTCTCCGGCAGATCACACTGTGTGCGAATAAGCGGACAACTCTCAGAACCAAGGGAAGTGACCCTTGGAGTACCCTAAGGAGCCGTACTCACCCCCCTGCTATTCATTAATTCCCTACCCTCCATCTGCCTGACTCATATGGTGCTCTATGCTGACGATGCCGTCATCTCAATAACTGGTAAGGAACTGTCCAAAATAACATCGGACCTACAAGCCAACTTCCAAATGCTTGAAACGTGGCTCATACAGAATAGACTACTGCACAATTACAAAAGAAACATATGCTTATCACACTGCCTCATAACAAGAAAAAGTACATCCGTTGTTAATCCAAAGCCAAAAAAGGTGAACCACTAGAGCAAGTTACCACCTTTAAATACCTGGGTATACACTTTGACGACACCCTCACCTTCACCACACATATTGATCATGTTGTTAAATCAGCAAATGCAAAGTTAGGAGTACTCTACTGCCACAGACATGCAATGACACCCAGCAGCGGCTCTAGCCACAAATGGTTACCTGGGCACAGCTGGGGCACAACAGATGGTAGCCAAGGCACTTATATATTGTTACTATGGGGGAATCTCTGCACCATATGGGGCACCAACTGGGGCACAGCATTTTTTTACCAGGGCACATGCCCTGGCAGGCCCTGGTGTAGAGCTGCCACTGATGACACCAGATGCTTTGAAATTGGTCACTTGTAGCTCTGTATTGTCCACTATCGACTATGGGCTTGTGATTGACAGGGCTGGCTCGGGCACCATACTGAAAAGGGTCAAAACTCTCCTCAACAAGGCCTGTAGTTGGTCCTTGGGGCAGATTACTTAACTCACACATGCGCACTTTATAATGAGACTGGATGGCTACCACTTCATCTCAGACTAAAATACCAGACCGGTCTGCTTGGGAAAAAAATCAGTACTAGGACTAAAGCCTGAATCCACCACTAATATTTTCAAATGCACCCAGACCACCAAAAACACTAGACATGTGAGCAAGGGGGTGCTACAGATGCCCTATAAGTGTACTACATTCGCACAGAGATCCCTATCCTACCGGGGACCCAAGTGGATAAATTACCTTCCTGCCTCCCTTTTAGAAATTTGTAAGCTTGGCACATTTAGAAGTGGGCTCTGCTCCTGCCTAACCCTTGAAAATAACTGTTGCTGCCCCTTAGAAACATAGACTACCCTAGTGTAACACTAGAGCTCGCTCTGATTCTCCCATATAGTATCGCATTTTACCCCATTACCCATAATCACTCATCCCCCCAACCCTACCCCTCCTTCTCCCCCTCCTCTATACTATGATCTCTCTGCTGTACCTTAGATCCACCCCAAATAATTGTATGCCACTGCTGAACCCTAGACAAAGCCTCCTCTGGCTGTGAATATTCCTATGCAATGCACTTAGGAAACCCCATGAGTTTTCCTGGCCTTTAGTTGTATTCTGTGCCTGAGAAAACACTTTACCACACTCCTGAGTGCTGCTACAATCTCACCAGCACTTTTGTAACTGAAACTGCCATGTGATCTTAATGTATTTTCTGTCTTGTCTGCCTGTAACTTTCTGTAACCAATGAATTGTCTTATCTTTTTTTTTTTTTTTTTTTTTTTTACACTTCGAACCTTTGTAAAGGTACCTCCTCCGCTCAAAGGTATTTATCTGAATCTGTAACAAATAAAAAATAAAATAATATAAGTAAAGACACAAGGAATAATTTAACTGTGTCTGTGTTAAAATTCATTACAAAATGCCGGCCCGCCTGCGCAGTGGTAGGGTTACTGCTTGCGGCGCCAGCAACCCGGGTTCGGGAACAGACTCGGGCGGCTGGAGTGTCGGCCAGGGAGAGGAGGATTGAGCACCCAGCGGCTACTGTCCTCCTCTGGGGAGGGAGGAGATGTGTGTCCTGCAGCTCTACCACCACTTGGGTGATCATGGGTGGAGGTGCAGCGGGACTGCATACTGAAGGGGGGGGGGGATGTGGGCCGGAGACCGGAACGCTTGCACGTCTCGATGCGCGCCACCCCTAGGTTTCCCTAGCATGCTCACGTCCTGTGGGAGGAGACAGAAAAATGGAAAAAGGAACCTGTCATGGAGGACAGAGATGGGACCCGACTGCCCCAGATAACCCATAACCAGGCTATCGTTGGATGTCGGAGAGGGACCTCTTGACACACAGTGATGGACTGGAGGGGGTAATGGGCTCTCCCCCTCCTCTCCGCCCGGGGAGAGGTAGGCCGAGGCAGCATGGAGGTAGGTCCGAGTGACACCATGGTAGGTACCAGGGGAGTGATTAGAGGAGCACAGTCTAGGGATTCCCTGAAGAAGTTCCACCATGGCAAAGAAGAGGGGCTATAAAAAAAAAATTCATTACAAAATGATGACTTCACTTCCAAAAAAAGAACAGCAGTAACTCAAATTGACTAAACACTTAAAATAACCTAACACTCCCTCCTCCCCGCCCCCCCAAACTGTCAGAAATGATAAATTTAATCAAATCAAATCATTGGTCCAGTTAAAAAGGGTATTGCTGTATTTTATATACCAAACATTTTATACCATATACCAAATAGCATAGGTAAAAGTGACAGGTATTTGACATCCTATCTCAAACTGCCTGATCACTAGGGGAGCAACCAAACCCCAGACAATACCATATAGATGGGGTCCCTGTCTAATTGTTAAATAGAACCATGGGGCAAACCTACAATATGCCCTGACACAGGGCTTGAATCTCAACAGAAGAACGGGTATTCAAAAAAGATTCCCATGTCACCATGAAGTGCTCACCTTTCCCCTTAAGGGGCAAAGATAAACATTCAAGGGCCAGAGTCTGCATGGTTAATGTTTTACATTGTGTTAGTGATGGGGCAGTGCAGGAAACTCATGTATTCATAATGCATTGACAAGCCAGTAGCAGCATTATTCGTAGCCATGTGGGCAGCAACCCCCAATCTCCCCCCCCCCATATCCTCTAACCCAAAAAGCATAGCGGCCGGTGTTACAGGTATCTATTTCCCTGCCATCACCATGGCTTCCATGGCTACATCTGCTCAGTACTTCTGTAACACTGGGCATGTCCAGAAATAATGTATGTAGGTACCAGGACAGGCATGGCCCCTACCACACACCGATGACACCTCAGGGTGATATTTGTGAACCACAACTGGGAGGCAATATAATCATTGTAGAAAGTTAAACTGGGATTCCTTAAAATGATTACATATCAGTATAACCATGTGCAATTACAACAACATGGTCCAATCTTCGTCACTAAAAGAAATCCCAAGGTCTCCTTCCCATAGCTGTCTGGTTTTAACCTGGAATGCAGGGAAACAATCCCTCTCCTGCTGAACCACCCTACTAACAAAGCTCCTAGGGTCTCATTTAACCAGTCTGACCAGTTGTTCAAACAGGGTCACTGGTGAGGCAGCTGTCTGTCTCCTATTTAGTCCTCCACCATAGGTCTGCATCCATAGGTAATGGAAAAAGTGCATGGGGGAAGCCCAGTGGCACCCCTAATTTCCTCGAACATATAGTATGAATGTCCTGCTGGGTATACAAAGCACCCATATGAGACACTCATAGAAACATACAAACATAGACTTTGACGGCAGATAAGGACCACATGGCCCACCCAGTCTGCCCATTTCCCAACCTATTGGATAAGCTGCAGATTCTAGTTAACCAACAGCCTACTTCCTACAACCCCCACTATAACTGCCTTATGTCTGTCCCATGAATGTTTGAATTCCCCCACTGTTTTAGACCCAACGACCTCCTCAGGAAGGTTGTTCCATGTATCCACCACTCTCTCCGTGAAAAAAAAATTTCCTCACATTACCCCTGAGCTGTCCCCCCTCTATCTTTAAATTGTGCCCCCTTGTTCTTACACATCTCTTTTTCTGAAAGATGCTACCCTGCTGGACTTTGTTGATTCCCTTGGGGTACTTGAACATTTCTATCATGTCCCCCCGTCCCTCCTTTCATCAAGAGTATTCATATTAAGCTCTCTCAGTCTCTCTTCATATGGTTTCTGCTGCAGACCCTGCACCATTTAAGTTGCCCTCCTCTGGACTGCTTCCATCCTGTCTATGTCCTTGCGTAGATGAGGTCTCCAAAACTGCACACAGTACTCCAGATGGGGTCTCACCAACTGCCTGTACAGAGGGATAACCACTTCCCTTTTTACGTTCGCTTGCGTGCATGCGCAAGGAACGTTTTGGGAGTGTAGCACACTTTGGAGGTGTGCCACTCCTTTCAATCCACTGCTCCATTGAGCAGGCATGGCGATCCTGCACCAATGGGTGTGGAGCTGTGTATGACAGTGGTGGTCTTCGCTTCAAAGAAAACCACTGTCATACCAGCACCGCTTATGCTGCACCCCGCGTCACGCCGCCCTCCAAATCTTGGTGCCATGCTGGGAGCCCACCCCAGCTGGCAAACGCCCCGCTTGTTTGCTGACGGGTGCCCAATCCCCATCGGCTCCCGCCCCCAGCCATCCTTCTGCCATGCTGGGAGCCCACCTCAGTGTGGCAAAGGTCCCCATAGTCTTTTTTTTTTTTCACCTGTAAACCAAAAAGCGGTCCCACGTAGCTTCTCCCAGTCCCTCTCCCACAACCTGCACCCACCCACTGCGCACCCATCCTTCCCACACACCCCCTCACCCCATACTTACCTCCGGAGCTCGGCGTGACAATCTTCGGTGGACCGGGAACACGTCTGCACTCTTCAAAGCCGACCACGAACTGAGGAAATGCTGGTAAGCTGTATAATGGGCTAGATAGGGGGTTTTCAACTTTATTGCATATCTCAGGCATTTTTTGGAATTTTTGCACCAAATTTTCAACATGGGGTTTTTGGGACCCCTTCTCATGAATGATGTCACTGTCATGGCGCTATTCAGGCCCAAATGGTGATTTCATGCAGTGACTGCGAAATCACCCTTTGTGCGCTACCTTCATGACAGTGACATCATCATGAAAGTCCCAAAAGCTGTTAGTGAGTTAAAACCAAAAACGACTTCTGTGCCGTGAGTCAGTTGCGCAGTTCCTCATGCCTTCCGTAGTTGCAATGTTCAATATTTTCACTCCACATTTTCAACATTGCCATTTTACCACACCTCCTCATGAGCAATACAGCTGTCATTTTCACATCCTGCCCAAAACGTGTTTCCGCCTCATGTAGTGCACAATAGGCGCGTCGGTAATGCGGAACTCAATGTATGGGACACATTAAGAAAATCACAGTGACACTGTTCATTAGCAGAGGTTTTAAAATGCCAATGTTGAAAATTTGCTGAAAAAATTCCTAACAATGACTGTTTTACGAGCGTGCGTTGCACAGTTCCCATGCAGGCTCGTAGGTTTGCGAATTTTCAATATTTCCACTCCAGATTTTCAACATTGCGATTTTACCACACTTCCTTATGAGCAGTACATCTGTCATTTTTCACATCCTGCCCAAAACGTGTTTCCGCCTATGTAGCGCACAATGGGGGTAACAAAAAGGTCATGCTGAAAATTTATTGTGCAAATACCAGCAATCGCACAGGGCATTAGGGTAAAGCACCATACGTGCCAAACACCACTGCAAATACCTGCAAGCAAATGTTCGGCATTGACAAATGCTTGTTTTACTTGTGATGCCCCTTCCTATGCATCCCAGTATCCCTCTGGCTCTCCTTGCCGACTTTTCACATTGCTTACCCACCTTTAGGTCATCTGATATGACTACCCCCAGGTCCCTTTCCATTTTTGATGTTGTTAGTATCTCCCCTGCTATTGTGTACTCTTCTCCTGGGTTTTTGTTTCCCAGGTGCATTACTTTGCACTTTGCATTGAATCTAAGTTGCCATATGTCTGACTATTCCTCCAAGTCCCTTCTCATCTTTTCTACCCCACCTTGTGTATCACCTCTGTTACAGATCTTTGTGTCATCTGCAAAGAGGCATACCTTTCCCTTCAGACCCTCTGCAATGTCACCTATAAAGATGTTAAAGAGGACTGGACCCAGTACTGGGCCCTGAGGTACTCCACTAGTAACCCCCATTTCTTTGGAATGTGTTCCATTCACTATTACCTTCCGAGTCCTGTTGTACAGCCAGTTTGCTACCCAGGCTACCACCCTGGGACCCACTCCCAGGCTGGCTAACTTGATTATTAATCTTTTGTGGGACTGTGTCAAATGCCTTGCTAAAGTCTAGGTAGGCCATATCCACAGCCCCTCCCTGGTCTATTACTTTGGCCACCCAGTCAAAGAAATCAATTAGATTCGTCTGACATGACCTTCCTGCTGTAAATCCATGCTGCTTTGGGTCCTGTACCCCGCTGGTCTCTAGGTACTCAACAATTCTTTCTTTCAGAAGTGATTCCATCATTTTCCCTACCACTGAGGTCAAATTTACAGGTCTGTAGTTTTCTGCTTCTCCCTTGCTCCCACTTTTGTGAAGGGGAATCACATCTGCCCTCCTCCAGTCCTCGGGTACCACCCCATCCTGCCATGATCTGTTAAAAAGCATGGTCAGTAGTGTCACTAGGTCCTCCCTTTGTTCTTTTAGGATTCTGGGGCAAATCCCGTCAGGCCCCATTGCTTTGGCCACGGGACTCCCACAGCCTATATCCATCATCATCTATTTCAGGCAAAAAAAAAGGGGTTTCTATAAAGAGGGACCAAAAACGTTACAATGCGAGACCCTGCATGGCAATACCATAAGAGACCCCATGCTTCCAGCATCCATTTAATCAGTGGGTTAGGGGTGGCCTGCTTGGAATAAGCTTGGTATCCCTGAACCGCTAAATAAGCCAACAGGGATCCAGCACCTCCTACCTCCACCAAGTCCAGTTGGCTGGCTACAGGTGGTCTATTCACCCAGTTAGCTATATATCTACATTGTGTTGCTATATAGTAACTCATGATATCAGGGAAATTAAGTCCCACTCTAGAGGTGTCCACCTTAAGATTCTGCAAACTCATACAGGGACGCTTCCCTTGACATACAAAGGCTGAAAACGCCCCTTCTAATCGCTTAAGATCCTCCTTAGTGATGCACACAGGTAACATTTGAATAACATATTTTATTTATTGAGTTTTCGTAACTGGGTAAGACCACTGAGACAATTACAATCCCTTTTTCAGGGTTGACCCAGAGCATTTAGCCATAGGATTACAATGCAAACTAGGTGTGTAGTAATGTATATACACTAGGGATAACAAGATAGCAATGGTATGAGCATATTCATCACAACAAGGTTCACCTATAATAGGACAAAGGTAATATACAATATTTATATTCAAATATCTAGGTACAATACTTACATTAGCAGATACATTGTAAGATAGCAAGCCAAGAAGAGTGAGTAATACTGAGGAGAAGAGTGGCATGAGAGAGCGCCGGGAGTGGTGGTGGTGGGGGAGCTGAGGAAAGGCAGTGGAAGAGAAATTGGCTGGGGAAGGGGGAGAGAAGGATAGGTGAGCTGAAGAGCAACAGATGAGGGAGGAGTAGACAAGAGGAATTAACGGAAGCAAAGGCAGGTCATAGAGGCAGAGAGATAGGTAAGTAGTTCTGCCTGGAACTGAGGCAGGGTAGAACAGGATAGGACAGAACTGGGCATGGAGTTCCAATTAGATGCTGCTGCAAAGAAAAAGAACTTGAGAGCAACTGCTAGGCATAAGTTGGGCTTAGAGAAGAGGGGGAGCGAGGCCGATCTAAGTGCACAGACAGCATGGCTTAGGTGGATTGCTTCTCTGAGGCAGGGGGGTATATCTATGGACAAGCTTATGCAGGAAGCTTAGGGTGGAGAACCTTAGTTTAGACTCACAGGGAAGCCAGCCCAGAGAGAATAGTACAGTGCAGTGATGGAGGTGAGTGGGTTCATCTAAGGCAAACCTTCCAACCCTGTGGTAGGCCTGAGAATGGAGAGACAGGTTGCCAGCACTGGTGGAGAGCAGTGGAGGAGCACCATAACTAAGTAGTAGAAGAAGAGATGAGGAGGCTATCTTCATATATGAGGCAGAAGTAAGGAAGGGGAGGATCCGATATAGAAGACCTATTTTACAATTGAGAGTTTTTATTAGGGTGGAGACATGGGCATTAAGGGAGAGAGAGTTATCAAGGGTGATGCCCAGATACTTGAAGGTACTGACAGATTCAAGGATATCCGCATTGAAGGAGATGATTCTGGGGGGCAGGTGCGGAAAATGGACTGTGGGTGTGAAAAGAGCATACTTTTGTTTTTCCATGTTAAGGATTAGTTGCACACCACTAAACCATTTTTTCAAGGTCAGAAAATTCAGACGCCAGGTCACTGTTAATCCTGTCATGGTTAAAGGAGGTACAGTAGATAATGGCATTGTCTGACTACAGGTGCACAGAGGCCTCACCACAGTTTTTGGGTAGATCATTGATAAAAAGGGAGAACAGCAGAGGACCCAGTACAGAGCCTTGCAGTATTCCATGAGTTATAGAATGAAGATCTGAGAGAGAGTTGGCTCATTTGACTCTTTGGTAATGACAGGAGAGACAGCTCTAGACCCACTGGAGGGCACTGGTATCAAGATCAATGACCCCAAGCTGCTGAAGCAGTAGATCATGGCTCATCAGATCAAACGCTTTAGTGAGATCGACAAAAATGGCACCAGTGGCACAGCCTTGGTCCATGGCTTGATAGATGTTGAATGTAACCTTTATTAATGCAGTGAGGGTGCTGTGGTTCTTCCTGAAGCCATGTTGAAAGGGTGATAGCAGGTTGTGGAGTTCAAGATAGTCTTGGAGGTCATTGTACACTATACACTCCTGAATCTTAGCCAAGTGGCATAGAATAGAGATAGGCCTAAAATCCTCAGCAACAGAGTTAGGCCAACCCCCATTATGCACTGGGACAACTACGGCAACCTTCCATAAGTCAGGCACAATGCAGGAATGAAAAAAATGATTAAATAGGTCACGATCAGGACCCAGTTTAAGAAATTTAGACTCAAGGGTGTCATGTCCTGTGGAACTCTCCACTTCCAAGGCAGCAAGGAGTCTCTGGACCTTTTTAAGGGTGGCCAGTTTCAAGTGGAATGATGGCCAAACCCCAGAGTCACAAGTGGCAGGAGGGGGAGCAGGAGTATTGTGGAAGAGTGATGTGTATTTGTTAAGGTCAGTGAAAAAGGTATTAAATCCAGCAGCAATTGATGAGGGTTCAGCAAGGGAGCTGCCTTGGACAATGATGGAATTGGGTAGTCCAGCAGCCTTTCCTTTGAGTAGCGAGTTCACCTGCCTCCAGAATTCCCTGGGGTTGCAGAGGTGTTCAGTTTGTAGAGCTTTAAAGTGATGATGTTGAGCTTTAAGGATGGAGTTTTTGTATTTATTCCTGCGTTGTCTATAGTACTGCCAATCTGAGGGCAGCCCACTGTTTTTGTAAGTGCGCCAGGCCCTGTCATGAGAGGACATTAGCAAGCGTAGGTCTTTATTGATCCAGGGAGCCTTCACACCATTGGATCTACATTTTTTTAGTGGAGCATGGCTATCAAAACTTTGGAGAAAGTGGAGATAAAGAATTCCAGGGACAGATTGATACCAGGGAGAGTATTGATGGGGCTCCAGTCCATGTTGTAAATAGAGGAACTGAAGCTACAGTATTATGGTTAAACCTGGACATATCCCGGATGATGGAGATCTTGGGAGGGGGTTGGGGTAGCTGTTTCTCCAAACACAGTATGTGGGAGAATGATCACTTATGCAATCGGATAACACACCCACTGCTCTAATCTTAAGTGGGCAGTTGGTAATAGTCCAGTCCAGCAGAGTGTGATTTCCGGACTTGGTATTAATCTGTGTTGGGTCAAGAATGAGTTGGGTTAGATTGGAGTTGGCTAATGATGAGCCAGTTAGTGTTGAAGTCTCCACATAGGACTAGATCCTGGTGAGGGAGGTTAGCAAGGGAGGCAAGGAAGGGGGGAAGGGAAGAAGGGTCCTTACTAGGGGGTAAGTAGACAACTAACGATAAGTTTAACATTACCGAGAGTTAGGGAAAGGAATAGGAATTCTATGGGGAGGGTTCCAATGTGAGGCATAGTCAGCTTGATGGTATTGAAGTCCGCATGAGTGTATATAAGGACCCCTCTTGCTCTTCTGCCCAGCTTATCTTTTCTGAAGCAGTTGAATCCTGGAAGTGCCACCTCAAGCTGTTTGATGTCAGGCTTAAGCTAGGACTCAGAGATGCATAGTATATCAGGGGACTTTTGGGTGACCCAGGCTTTTAGTTCTGTCATTTTAGTGCAGAGTCTATGAATATTCATGTAGGCTATTAGCAGACCCTTGGGTGTTGACATGGGAGGAGTAGTGGGATTACAAGAACATACATGGTGGAGGGGCAGGATTTAGTTCAATGTCCCCTGCATGGACCCGGAGGAGGCAGATAGATAATAGAACACAAGATGCAATGCATGGCAATAGTACCACAATCCGCACAGGGGTTGTATACAGACCCCCTTCTCAGGGGGAGGAAATGGACAAGGAAATGATAGAAAGTATACTTAGAATGGCAGAAAAAAGGGAGATATTGCTGATGGGTGATCTGAATATGCCAGATGTTAACTGGAGTGCAGTTGCAGCAGCCACTTCTAAGAGTGGGGTTATTCTAGATGCCCTACAAGGGGCAGGCCTTAGACAACTAGTATTGGAGCCCACTCGAGAGGGAGCAATCTTAGACCTGGTTCTCTCAAATGGATATGGAGAGAGGATCACAGATATAGAAGTGGGTAGCCATCTGGGAACTAGCGACCATCGAACAACATGGTTCACAATAAACACAGCAATAGAGTCAAGCCATACAAAGGCAAAAGTACTGGACTTTAGGAGGGCTGACTTTGCCAAAATGGGTGAGTGCCTAAGGAATGCAGTAGCAAATGGGAAAGAAGGAGGGGTGGAAGAACAATGGGGAATAATAAAAACTGCCATCACAGAGGTAACAAGCCTTTGTGTGAAGCAAATAAACAAAACAAAACGATGCAAGAAACCACTATGGTTCTCAAAGGAAGTGGCAGTGAAGGTTCAAGAGAAAAAGAAAGCATTCAGGAAGTACGAGGAATCACAGAAGGAGCAGGACAGAGAACTGTATCACAGTTAAAGCAAAAGGAAGCTGGGAAGGCAGTCAGAACAGCAAAGGCCCAAACCGAGGAAAAGATAGCCAACTAAGTTAAGAAGGGGGATAAAACCTTTTATAGGTACATCAGGGAGTGAAGGAAGACCAAGGAGGGATAGTGAGGCTTAATAAAGGGAGAGGGAGGGAGGGTGGGCAGAGGGTGACTGTGAAAAGGCAGAGATACTAAACAAATATTTTGCTCAGTATTTACAAATGAAGAGGGGAGGTACCTAAAACAAACAGAAACACTCTGGATACAGAAGTTGATACCAGCCCATTTACAGAAGAAAGGTTATGAAAGAACTCTTAAAACTGAAGGTGGACAAAGCAATGGGGCCTGATGGGATTCATCCCAGAATTCTAAAAGAACTAAGGGTAGAACTAGTGACACCACTGACTACCCTCTTTAACAAATCATGGGAGGATGGGGTGGTACCCGAGGACTGGAAGAGGGCAGATGTGATTCCCCTTCACAAAAGTGGGAGCAAGGCAGAAGCAGGAAACTAGAGACCTGTTAGTTTAACCTCAGTGATAGGGAAAATGATGGAATCACTTCTGAAGGAAAGAATTTTCAAGTATCTAGAGGCCAGAGGGGCACAGGACCCAAGGCAACATGGATTCACAGTGGGAAGGTCATGCCAGATGAATCTGATAGATTTCTTTGACTGGGTGACCAAAGTGGTAGATCAGGGAGGGACTGTGGACATGGCCTACCTAGACTTTAGCAAGGCATTTGACACAGTCCCACACAAAAGATTAATATACAAGTTAGCCAGCCTGGGAGTGGGTCCTAAGATGACAGCCTGGGTAAAGAATTGGCTGGAGAATAGGACACAGAGAGTAATAGTAAATGGGTCCACTTTGAAGAGAAGGGGTTACTAGTGGGGTGCACTCGAGGTTCAGTATTAGGACGGTCCTCTTCAATGTCTTTATAAGCGACATTTCAGAGGGACTGGAAGGAAAAGTATGTCTCTTTGCAGATGACACAAAGATCTGCAACAGAGTTGATACACAAGGTGGGGTGGAAAGGATGAGAAGGAACTTGGCAAGGTTAGAGGAATGGTCAAATGTATGGAAGCTTAAATTCAGTGCTAAGAAGTGCAAGGTAATGCACCTGGGAAACAAAAACCCAGGGGAAAAGTATACAATGGGGGGTGAGATACTAACAACAACAAAAATGGAAAGGGACCTGGGGTAGTCATATCAAATGACTTAAAGGTGGGCAAGCAATGTGAGAGGGCAGCAAGGAGGGCTGGGGGAATACTGGGATGCATCGGGAGAGGCATCACCAGTAGAAAACAGGAAGTTGTTATCCCTGTACAGACAGCTGGTGAGACCCCATCTGGAGTACTGCGTGCAGTTCTGGAGACCCGATCTCCGCAAAGACAGACAGGATGGAAGCTGTCCAGAGGAGCAACTAAAATGGTGCAGGGTCTGCACTGAAGACATATGAAAACAGACTTAAGGCGCTTAATATGTATAGCCTCGAGGAAAGGAGGAGAGGGGAAATGATAGAAACTTTCAAGTACCTCAAGGGAATCAAGAGGGTAGCATCTTTCAAAAAAAGGGGTGTGCAAGAACAAGAGGGCACAATTTGAAGATGGTGGGGCGGCTCAGAGGTAATTTAAGGAAGTATTTTTTCACAGAGAGGGTTGTGGACGCATGGAAAGGCCTTCCGGAGGAGGTTGTGGAGTCAAAAACAGTGGTGGAATTAAAGCATGCATGGGACAGTCATAAGGCAATTTTAGGGGGTTGGGGTAGGAAGAAGTAGGCTGCTGGTTAACTAGGATCTGCAGCTTATCCAGTAGGTAGGGAAATAGGCAGACTGGGTGGGCCAAGCGGTCCTTATCTGTCATCAAATTCTATGTTTCTATGTTTCTGTGTTTCTATAACACCCTACTGCATGCATTAGTAAGAGCAGGCATGTGTAGGAGCAGGACTACAGTAGGTATACAAGGAAAGCGCAAGATCATAGAAGGGGAGTCGGCCAAGAAGGGACAAGGGGGAAGAGGAGGAGAACAGAGATGAGGGGGATATTGCAGGGAGATAGCAATGAAATGATCAGCAAGATGCAAAAATACAAGACAGGACAATATACCACTCCAAAAGCAGCAGCCCATAATGACAGAGAAAACTAAGAAGCAGGGGAGGTAGGCTGACAGCTGGTTAGGTTAGCAACCCACAGATAATAATGATGCCAATCACCGAGTGACAACAGAGTGCCTAGGGGGTGCAGTCCCAGTAACCAGTGAACTAGATTAGAGGCGGGTAGGGGAAGAGCTGAGGTGTATTTAATTAAAGGAGGAGGTGGGGAAGGCGGCTGGAAATTCAGGGTCCCCAGTGCTCCCCGTGGGAAGCGCTCCTAAGAGCTTGCATGTATAATAATCTGGGTAGAATGTTCATTTTAATTAGGTTTATACAGCCCAGCCAGGATATTGGCAGTACCCTCCATCCGAAGAGGTCTTCAAAAATTTTTGCAATAAGTGGTTTAAAATTCAAGTGGTAGAGTGTAGCCAGGGAAACCCAAAATTCAAACACCCAGATATGTAAGTGATTTCACAACCCTCTGCAGGCCCCATGTGGTCCTGAACTGCCTCCCATCCCCCAATCCTAGAGCAAGCAGTTCTGACTTATTAAGATTAAGTTTATAACTGGAGTCGGAAGAAAATTCCTTAACTAATTGTAACAATGCCAAAATCGAAGACTCCGGTTCCATAATGTAAAGTAGCAACTCCTTCGCATACAATGTTAATTTATGCAGATTACTGGAATGTCCCACTATTCCCTTTATGCTAGGGTCCAACTGTATGTGTATAGTTAGTGGCTTAATAGCCAAAGTGAATAAGATGGGGAGAGGGGGAATCCCTGCCTAGTGCCACGGTAGAAGTGAAAACTATCTGTAAGTGTGCCATTAACCAAGACCCGAGCCACTGGAGCTGCATATGATGCCTTGGCCATATCCACAAATTTTTCACCTAGACCAAATAGGTGCAAAACCTCAAAAAGGCACTCCTATTCTATCTGGTCAAATACCTTCTCTGCATCCATAGAAAGTACAAAAGTGTGCCCAGGCCACCGAGAGGCCAGCCACAACACATTAAGGAGTTTATTAACATTGTGATGGGACATATGGCCTTTCACAAACCCGGTCTGGGTGAACCGAGACCGGGAGGAAAAGTTCAAGCTGCGATGCCAAGGTTTTAGCCATGATTTTGGTATCACAGTTTAATCAAGAAATGTGCCGATATGGAGCACAATTAGTTGGGTCTTTACCAGGCTTCAAAAGCAAACATATAGCTGCCTCATAACATGAGGGAGGCAATGCCCCTCTCCCATCACCTGCTTCATGAGCTCCCAGATGGGCTTTATTAATGACTCCCCAATTATCGTATCATACAGGTTTTTTTTTTTTTTTATATAATGTGCATGAATTGTGACTTTGGTATGTTTCTGATGGCGTGGCATGGGTGACAGCTACTGGCACAGAGGCACATATTTCTGTTTTCTTCCTAAAGAGATCTGTGACTATAGAACCATCTCTTTTTAGTGTACAGTACATCAAGATCCAAGAACTATGTCTTGGACTTGTCATAAGTAATTGAGAACCTCAAAGGAGAACTACCAGCAGAGGTAAAGCCCCGCCCACTGCACAGATTGGAGCTTCACTTCTCCAATCCCCCATGCAGGCACCATGGTAAATTAATATTTATTTACCTGACTACTCATAAAATTTGAGCAAACCTCTGGTGGACCCGACATTTTAAGTATGGTGCTCCTTAACCCATCCAGGATCTCACTGGAAACATTACGAGAAAATGACACTGCACTGTCCCTGCCTTAATAGTACCCTTATGTATGGAAATTTAACAGTGTATGTATATCCGATACCCAGCACTATTTTCACAAAATTTGCCTAAACCCCCATCAATGGACAGTCTTAGTTACAGGGCATAATTCAACCTCAGCAGGCTGCTCATGATAGATCAGCTGTGCTTACTAGGTGGCGTAGATCAAAGGAAAGAGCCAATCTATGATTGGGTTGGCTCTCTCCTTTGAAATACACAAAGTGTCCCCCCCAGCAAGCCAGAACAGTGTCATAATCAGCCTGCCTGATGATTGGTGTGACTCTGACAAGCCCCTTGTAGACCACTCTGCATTGGACAGACAGTGTCACACCCTTCAAAAGTTACTCTCCTAACAAAATGTTTGCTGTGAGTGCACACAGGGTGAACATAACAACAAAAGTAGGTCTGCCCATGAGTGTGCCCTGTTCAGAAAACAGACAACAAAAAATTCAAAGAAAACTGGCACCACTCAGTCAGCAAATCAGCAAAATGAAGTTTATTGCCCACATTAGTTGAAGACAAAATCCTCTAAGAACATACATCCTGCGTGGCAAAGTGTTTAGTGCGCCCCACCCCAGACTGAGCATGCAGCGCACTACCTTATATAGTATAGTAGTGCTACCAATTAAGTATTGCTTTTTTGTGTATGCACTACTGAAAGTTACCTTCCAACAAACTATGAAAATCTTATAATAATAATACTGTACTGTCTCCTATTCTGTTTCAGCATTTGCATGGAAATTTGATCTTTGCTGTATGGACCACAGGAGCTGCTAGATCTAATGAAGATCACTACTGTCATATGCGTTGTAGTATTATATGAGCTCCTACTTGGAACTCAAATTATTATGAAATCGTGTATTGCCACCGATATGAAAATGTATGTTTTTAATGTATAATGCTTCTGATTTTAATCAATTCAATTTAATCCATTCAATTTTATTTTTATACTGGAAAGTATGTGAACAAAAATGCCCATTTTCACAAATATCCAGTGGTACAGAAATTCAATGATACAGAGAAAAAAGTAAAAACAGTATTAGCAGAATGTTACGGTATTTACAATAGGAACAGTGTAAATGACAGGATCATCTAGAATAGAAAAAAAATAGAGCACCACCAATAGAACCAATATACAGATACTTATAAACTCTAGGGTAACTCAAGGATTGGTGGACATTCAGGGGGCAGACACAGGTGGTGGATTGGAGGTGGTCGTGGAGGGGGGAGGTGAATGAGCCAATTGAACTACAGGCCTAAAGTTTAGGGGGCAGTTTATTGTAAAACTTAAGGCCCTTGAATGTGATGTTGTTCTGTGCATGCTTGGTGTGGTAAAAAGCATTGTCGAAGATATGATAGGCTTGTACTGCGCTTGTGAACCGATAAGTGGAAAAGGGAGTTAACGCTGATTGGCAGCAGCTTATGGTGAACTCTGTGTAGGAAAGAAAGCATTTTAAATTGGAACCTGCCTTCAAGAGTGAACCAGTAGAGGGAGGCATAGAGGGTACAGTGATGGGTCATTCAGGGGAGGCTGGTCATGAAGCATACAATATTATTGTAGTTAGCCCTGAGTTGGGAGAAAAGGGGGGATGTGTTAGAGGGGGAGTAGACAATAGAGCCATAATCAGTGAGGGGCAGGAGATGGGAGCTAGTGAGGTATAGTCTGTAGATGGAGATGAGGAACTTTCTGATTTGGTGCAACAGACCTAGCCTCATATGGATTTTCTTGATGAGGCTGGTAATATGGATATTGTAGGTCAGGTGAGTGTCTAAGTACAGTCCAAGATATTTGAATTTGTAGACTTGTTCTATGATGTTACCAAGATTGTCTGAGAAGGATTGACCCATGATTGTGGCTTTACTTGGGCCAGAGAAGATCATAAACTTGGTCTTCTTGGAGTTGAGAACCATGCCTTTGGCAGAGAACCAAGTGTGTAACTTATTGAAGCCTGCCTGCAAGTTACTAAACATTGTGTCCAGGTTAGTGTTCCTGCAGTAGAGGGCCACATCATCAGTGTAAAGGACTAGTGAGTGGTTTGGCAGATGGAAGGGAGATTGATGAAGAGTGAGAAGAGGAGTGGGCCCATGATGGATCCCTCATGTGCCCCACATTTAATCAAACATTCAGCAGAAAAATGACTGCTGATATTAGTTTTCTGCAATCTGCGGGAGAGATAGCTTCCAACCCATTTGATGATGTTTTCAGATATGTGCAAGCCCTTGAGGGAGTCCAAGAGAAGGCCATGGTCAACCAGTCAAATGCCTTGATCAGGTCCACGGACACTGAGCCTGCGTTCTGATCCTTATTGCTTGCCTTGAGGATAACACTAGTGAAGCTGACCAAGGCAGTTTTGGTGCTATGTCCAGATCTGAAACCATGCTGGGAAACAGAGCAAGTTATGATGGTCAAGGAAGGTGGTGAGCTAGGTATGAACAACTTTTTTAATGATTTTGGAGAGGGGAGCAAGGAGGGAGATAGGTTGGTAATTCCATACTTCATTCCTTGACCCTGACTTGAACAATGGTTTGATAGTGGCTATTTTTCAGGTGCTAGGGAAATAGCTGCAGCAGAGTGAGCAGTTTAGTATGTTGGTGAAAGGGATAGCTAATGAATGAATCACTTAATTAAATAACATTGTATCCTAGAAATAATAGCACTTTCACTGTAATTGAAAGCTTTGTTTGTTTGTTTGGTAAGCAGGTAAGGCCCACTAGGCACACATACTGTACCTGATTTCAGGCATGACCAGGGAGAATTGGGGAGGTTAAATGACTTTCTCAGAGTCACACACAGTATGCAAGTGGAAGTGGTGAGAATCAAACCCAAGTCTGCTGGATGTACCAAGCTCATTCATAGCTCATCACTCTTGTCCTCTAGACTATACTATTGCACATTCGACTTCACTCCCTAAAGAGGCACTGATGCAAAACTTGTCATGGTTACATTATTTTTTTCCATCAGACTGTGCTTTTTCTGGCAGCACTTTGCACTGAGCACTTTTCCACACAGAATGTCTGTTCTTAGAGGATTTTGTCTTCAACTAATATGTGAGTAATAAACTCCATTTTGCTTATCTGCTGACTGAGTGGCGCTGTTACTGTGCTGAACCTGGCACCACAGGAACTGCAGGCGAATCAAATTTCCTTTGCAGGCTGCCAGCCCAGTGGTGTAGAGAGCTGAGTCACTTACCTCTTACCACATTGGTGACCTGGGCTCTGGAGTGAGCTCAGGCCATTGGGAGTTGGCTGGGATGAGGTAGTATGAGCGTCCAACAAACAGCTCTCCTCGGGGTGGGGGTAAGACCTGTGGTTCCCTGTCTATCAGTGACACCCAGCAGAGGCTGGGTGTGCAACATATTGGGCCATGGAAATCTGGGTACAGGTGATGGCAGACATCTGTGGACTGGGTGTGGTCGTGTGCCCAGACCATGCTGACGTCATTGTACATCTGTGCTGTGACAGGGTGACCCCTGTCTTAGGATAGTATCCTGGTAAGGAGACTGAGGTCTTCCCTTACCCCCCCCCCCAATTTGGAGCCAAAGGCTGGTTTTCCAGGTAACGTTGAAGGGCAGTAGAAAAATGTGCACCTTGTTAGGTCCAGCATACTTACTGGAAGAGGGTGCTTAAGGTGCTTTTGTGCCATAGTGTGCCTCAGAGGGAAAATGCACAGTAAAATATATATTTCGCATTAAGTGCAAAGGAATAAAATGTCCACCATGTTGGTTGGCTCTTTAAAAATATAAAGTGCTAGTAAATAAAGTGCAGATTGCACAAAGCAATAATGTCAAGCTCTTTGCTGGAGGTTGAATAATGTGCTCATTGGCTTTAGAA
>CM057451.1:1027692500-1027765000 GCA_016271365.2 Neoceratodus forsteri | reverse complement strand
CATATCTGCATATAGTTAAAGTGTCTCAGTTCGTTTACTTTCTGTTTCTGAATATCAATACCGATTGAGGTGCATGCTTGAGAATCCCACTTGCCTAAATAGTGGCAGAAAACAGACACTTGTTAAAAAAAAAAAAAAAAAAAAAAAGAGCATGTTTACTCATCTATTATTTTTAATACAAACATTAGGAGACAAGAGAATGTCTCTAAATGGGGCTAGTCTGTAATTTAGACCCAGGTAGTGTTTGATTTTTAAAAATGTTTAATTTTTTTTTTTAACCAGGAGAAACACATGAAGATAAAGCTTGTTTACAGGTGCAACCTGGGAGCATGAGGAAGTTAAATGACTTGCTCAGGGTCCCACAGTATGCAAGTGGGGGCTGTGGGTCCATAGAAGGGCCTCATTCCTGAACCTCCATTAAAACACTTTCAGGACTAAACTGCAATACTTACAGAACAACCAAAAACCTTCTTTAGAAAACCCAGCACTGCAAATGTGTTGTAACTCTTGGCAGATGCTTTCTTTGAATTGAAATAAATAATTTTTGCTCTGAGCCACAGGAATGAAAAGTGTTACTAGGCTTACCTTAAAAAGGCCAAATGGATCCTAGAGGGGAGTAGCGGCCCCTAGAGGCCTATATTTATACCCACCATTATGCAAATCATTCTGTCCAGAGGGACGAGCTAACAGTCATTAATGATAATTACATATGCAGAGCCATTTACCGAGCAGGACTATGTTTTATGTTTCTTATTTCTTACAGAAATTATTCTTGAAGTCATGAAGGCTTAGAAACAACCTTTTTTTTCTGCATAGGTTCGGCTGAGAGCCCAAGAGATACTAGCTGAAACAAATAAACATCACATGATCATGTGGGCACCAACTTTACCAACACTGTCAGCCACACACCAATGTGCACTTCTTTACCATCAAAATAATTTTAAAGAACTACCGACTTAAACAATGTAGATCTGTATTGCTCTGCTGCTAATCTCAACTATTGTATGTATAACTGCCTCCTCTGTAACCCCTCCACCCAGGTCACACCGGGAGACGAGCATCTTTTTGCTCAGTGTGCCTTTCCTGGTGATACATTTCCAATAAATAAATAAATGTCACCCTGGAAAAAAATATATAAGCCTACCACTAGAGGCATTAATTTACATAAGGAGTCAGTAGCCAACTGACTGAGGAAGGTGGAAGACTGTCTGAGAGTGTGTGTCTCTCCACACTGGTCAATTTCAGGCTAGGCTGGGAAAAGCCTTGGCACTGCTGAAGCAAAGCAGTGGCATTTTGAGTCAACTGAATTTGAACTAACCTTAATTTTCTTTTGATTTCTATATATAGATATATAGATATATAGATATATATTCCCTCTGAATTTAAAAGAACAGTAAAATGACAAATGCCGTCAGGCATTTTTTATGCACTAAAGTAGTTGTCTGCCACGTAATGTTATCCTGTATACCCACACCCCTCCACATGCACCTCCAGGGCAATGCAACCAAGAAAAGAGGAAACAACGATACCTGGAGGGAAGACATTGCTCCACTGCCACCACTCCTGAGGCTGGACTCTACCCTCCTTGATCTCACTCACTGTCAGCAGCCCCTTTGATTGCCAGGTAATTAGACTGATGTGTTAGAGCATTGAGGAGCAGCCCCACCCCAGGGGGCAAAGACTGGGGCAAATCTGTGGGCAGTAGACTGTAGAGTGGGGGCTCAAAAGCTGGGAGGGATCAGGCAAGAAGTCAACCAATGGGGTTCCAGAAGTTGGCAATGGGAGCAAAGAAAGTAAAAAAAAAAAAATAAATAATTTCCTTAACAGATGGGGCTGATGACAGGGGGCTGGATTCTCAAAGGGCTGAAAATGGCCCTGGGATGAAGTCCGGTGTCAGTCTGCCAGTGTGGATATTTCTATTTTAATCCCATGGTGCATGTATTGTCAACCAGACAGCAAATTGGCTTAGCAGTAGAACCCAAAGAGTACTCATCAATGGCCACATATCTCAGTTAGACCGGGTTACTAGTGGTGTCCCACAGGATTCAGTACTCAGTCCATATCTGTTCCAGCTATTTATTGCTGACCTAACTGAAAACTAACTATCCTTATCTCAAAATATGCTGATGACATTAAAATTGGGGGGCCCTTGCAATAATGGTGATAATATATTAACTATACAAAGGGACCTGGATAGAACTACTCATTGGGTACATGCACAGGGCATGAGAGTAAACACCTCCGAGTGCAAGGTTATGCTCTTGGGGATTAAAAATCTATTGGCCGATTATTATTTGAATGGTTCCCTTTTAAATATTACCGATAATGAAAGGGACCGTGGTGTACAAATATCTGATGATTTTTCTAACAATGTACAGATAAATAATGCCATCAACAGAACAAACAGAGTAATCTGGGCCAGAAAAAGAAATATTTCATCCAGAGACCCAAAAATTATGATGTCACTGTATGGGACTTATACTAGACAGCATCTTGAATATTCCTCTCAATTATGGTGCCCGTTCAGGAAATCTGATATATCTCAATGGAACAAGTTCAGAGAAAATTTATCAAAAGTTTATCAGGTCTCTATGACGTTCCATATGAAACTAGAATTGAACAACTGAATCTTATGTCTCTGGCAACTCGACGTCTGAGAGGTGATCTTATATTTATGTTCAATATTTATTTATTTATTTGGTTTTTTTGTTTACCAGGTAAGTACACTAGACACCAATGTTGCCTATATCCAGGCATGACCCGGGAGAGTACAGACAGGGGAGATCAGAGTCAACATTAAAGAGTATTTCATGATGCAGCATGAGGTGAGAACAAACATTTGAACAGTATACAGCCAGGTACAGTCATTATCAGTAATGACAAAGAGAAACAGATAACATTACATTAATTATTTTCATCTGATGATACATCAATGATTAAATTGAAATGACAAACATCAAACAAAACTTTAATGAAGTAGCATTATAACAACAATAGGATTTCTGCTGGATGTGGGAAACTTTCAGATTTTGGAGACCAGTAGGAAATCAGTAAGTGCCATAGGGAAGAGAAAATGCTAGGAGAGAAGCTCAAGTTACAGCACAAGAGCAGCAGTCTGATTCTAATAGGTGTGCCCGAAGACTCAGTTTAAAGGCCTTGTGGGATTTGAGAGTTTGATGAGAGGAATGGAGTTCCAGAAGGGAGGCAGATATGGCAAAGGATCGCTTTCCTTTTTGTGTGAGATATCTGGGAATTTCAAGTTGGGTTTGAGCAGATGCCCTGAGGAGGTATGCTGTGGAGGGCTGAGTTAATAGTTCAGCAAGGTATTTAGGGGACCCAGTTCTGACCATATTATCAATTGTACAGCCTGCAGAATAGTGTCTGAGCGAGTCTGGGGAGAGCCAATTTAGTTTTGAGTAGAGCAGGCAATGATGGGTAAGTCTGTGAGCAGAGAAAGCAAATCTGCATATACTGTTATAGCAGGTGCTCCATTTCTGGAGTGCTCCTTTGCTAACTTTAAGGTAAACCTGAGAGCAATATGTTAGAGCAGGGAGGAGAAATCCTTGTGCAATAGCAAGCCGGGCAGCATCATTGAGGGAGGACCTAATTTTAAAGGCAAGACCAAGTTTTGAGTAAACTGTCTTGCATGTAGCCGCAATGTGGAGGTTAAAGTCAAGAGATGGTCGAGACTGACTCCTAGATACCTGAAGGAGGTAACGAATTCAAAAGGGAAGTCATCTAGAGAATGTATCAATAAGTCTGGAGTAAGAGATCTGATTCTTGACGGGGGGCCAAAAAGCATAGTTACAGTTTTCTTAGCATTCATTAGGAGCCTGTTCTGTAGTAACCACTCCTGCAAGCAGTTGAAGTCTGCTTGAAGATGTGCTCTTACTGATAAGGGATCTTTGCCACTGGAGAGAAGCACCATGTCATCGGCATAAAGGATTAACGAGGAGGAGGAGGAGCAGGGAAGGGAGGGCAAGTTGTTAATGAAAAGGGAGAAAAGTAGTGGGCCAAGAATAGATCCTTGTGGGACTCCAACAGAGGTAGGGGAAAGATTTGAGATGGCAGATTCAATTTGGACAAATTGCAACCTCCCTGAGCGGTAGCTATTGAACCAGGAGATGGACGACAGGTCAAAGCCAAGGCAGAACAGTTTGGAAAGTAGCAGAGAGTGATTCACAAGGTCAAATGCCTTTGTGAGATCGATAAATATGGCCCCAGTGAGCAGGCTGTTATCCATCTCTGTAAGGACTGCATTTGTCAGATGAAGTAGAGCAGTTGTGGTGCTGTGTCCTGTTCGGAATCCGTGCTGGGTAGGGGATATAAGGTTGTTAAGGTGCAGGTAATTTGTGACCTGAGTAGCGTTGGTCTTCTCGAAGTTTATTTAGGGTAGAGAGAATGCCAATTGGTCTATAGTTTGACATATTTTGGTATCCCTTTTGTGAACAGGGACAACGCGAGCGGTTTTCCACAATGTTGGTACCGCTTAGTTATTAAGGAAAGATTAAAGATTCTGCAATAGAACATCAAGGGCAGTGGGGTGCCTGCTCTCCGTTATTTTTGGCAGTAGCCCATCCGGGCCAGCAGATCCATAGGTGGATACTGATTTGAGGAGATGCAGCACTTCGTGGAGGAGACTAATGTGAGACAATAGGGTTTCATGTGAAAGTTGCACCTCAGAAGGAGGTGAAAGAGGTTGGTTGAATTTCTCAGTGTATTCGGAGAGATCCGAGAATTGTGCATTAAGAGCATTAGCAATAGTAGGTAACTTGTTACAGTTTGCGTCATTCAGTGTCATGTCGGTAATGGCCGTCTTGGGCCTTTGCCCAATTAAATTTTTGATGTGGTTCCAAAAACCCCTGGTATCACCCGCTGAAGATTGGAGAAGCTTAAGGCAATAGCTCCTTTAAGCCTCCCAAATATCTTTTTTGCAGGCATTTCTCAGTTGTTTATAGTTAACCCAGTCTTCTGATTGTTGGGACTTCTTTGCCAAGGTCCAGGCCTTGTCTCTTTTTATCATGGCTCGAAGCAGGTCTTTTTTAAGCCATTTATTAGGGAGCCCCTAAGACTTTTTTTTTTTTTTTTTAAGAGGGATGTGCAGATCCTGAAGGGTCAGAAACTGAGACATCAGGTATTCAAGTGCTGTGTTTACATCATCAGTGTGATAGATGGGAGACCAGTCTACATTATTAATATCCTCGAGAAGTGCAGTTCGGTTTAGTTTGGCAAAATCCCGAAATTGAATGATTCTTTGGGGGGGGGGGGTTAAGGCAGTGGCCATTCCAGATACAGAACATAGGCAGGTGATCACTAATAGAATCTGAAAAGGTCTCTGCAGCAATTATTTTATTTGCTCTATTTGTAGCCATCCAGTCCAGGAGAGATTAGCGCTCAGAGTTGGAAGAGATGTGTGTAGGGCTAGAGATAAGTTGAGCGAGGTTAAGTCGGGCAAGAGCTTCAGTATATGTACCGGCGTGACTCCCTGATAGGTCTAGGTTGAAGTCTCCCATTAGTATGACTTCAGATCTACTGTTTAGAGTGGCCAGATAATCCAAGAGCCCATTTAAGCCAGGGAGAGCCCCCTTTGGAGGATTGTAGGCACAGATCAGATTTAGCTTTTTATCACCACCTAGTTGTAGAACTGTATGCAGAGCTTCACAGTGATTTGTTATCCAAGACTGGAGTACAGAGACATTGAGATGCTCTTTATAATAAAGGGCAAATCCTCCACCCTTTTGTTTGGTGGGGCGATCGAATCTGGACAAGCTGTAGCCAGGTATTTTGTACATGGAATCAGGCATCTCTGGCCTGAGCTATGTTTCAGTTAGTCCAAGTATGTGTGGACAGTAGAGGGCTATCCAGGCTTCAAGTTCAGGAAAGTTTGCTGGTAAACTTCTGATATTCATGTGGGCAATTTTCATGCCCTTAGTGGAAAACCAAGAGGAGTCATCCGTGGACCTGGCATTCCAGTGGGGGCCAGGGTTAGATTCTATGTCTCCTGACAAGCATAAGCATCACCCAAACTTCTTTGTAGAATCTGTAATTGCGCTTGAGGTATTTGGGCATGCTAGGGGGGTGATAGAGAAGAAAATGCCCCAATTTGGAAAGATGAGTTATATGGAGGTACAGGTTAGGAGAAGGGAGCAAGGTTCTAGTTGGTATAAGGTTGGAGAATACAAAGGAGAATTCTTCATGGCAGTGGGATCCAGGGTATCCAGCTGGTATTTGACATGACAGATAGGAGAGGATGATTATGGTGGGTAGTAATCCTGATACCACCAGAAGTGACCTTGGGCATGCAAGAGAGAACATTATGTATGCCTTGTATGAAACCTCTGTAAATCAGAAGTAGATTGTCCCTTATAAGAGAAGAATATAAGTGACAGAAATGGTGACTTAAGGGCAGGGTGACACCTATAGTGAAGGCAGTTAGAGTGAGACCCTTAGTGGCCAGAGGTTGGCAGTCAATTATATAAGTTATTCACAAGAGGCAGGTATTCCAATAGAGTGCAGTTTATGAGGAGTGGACAGGAGCAGGGGGAATTTGAAAAGGTGAGGGAGAAAAGATAAAACTGGGATACCCTCAGTCTGAGTTACTTTTCCATACAAAATAAGGGTAGAACAGAGGCAAACACAGAGAACAGGCAAGAGGAGTGGAGGGGAAAAAAAAAAAAAAAACAAAAAAAAAAAAAAAAAAAAAAAGGACTGCCTCGCTGGTTTGAATTAGGACTGATGCAGCAAGGGGGAGAGGTAGGACTGCCCTCCAAGTGAGTTTATAGGTTGGAACAAAAGTGGGCGGGATTACCAGCGTATTTAATTAATGGTAGAGGAGGGGGTTGGGGCTGCTGCTGTGTTAGAGGATATGCTAAAATTAATTAAAACAGCAGCTGCAGTGTACCACAATCAGCAAAAGTTAATTAAATCAAGGTAGGCAGGCTAGAGTGCATCGTAGGCACAGTCTTAGGCATAGTCCTGTGAGTCAAAATACATTAATTTCCTTGGGATTAAAACATAGAAACATAGAAATTAGACTTTGATGGCAAATAAGGACCGCTAGGCCCATCTAGTCTGCCCATTTCCCTACCTACAGGATAGGCCGCAGATCCTAGTTAACCAACAGCCTATTTCTTCCTACCCCCACAAGAATTGCCTTATGTCTGTCCCATGCATTCTTTAATTCTCCCACAGTTTTAGACCCCACAACCTCCTCAGGAAGGCTGTTCCATGCATCCACTACTCTGTGAAATAATACTTCCTCACATTGCCCCTGAACTGCCCTCCTTCTAACTTTAAATTGTGTCCCGTTGTTCTTGAAAGTCTCTTTCTGAAAGATGCTACCCTCTTGGACTTTGTTGATTCCACTGAGGTACTTAAAAGTTTCTATCATGTCCCCCCTCTCACTTCTTTCTTCAAGGGTATACATATTAATTTATTATACATATTAAAGTGGCTGCAGCAGCAAGTACTACAGTGCCAGGGAGCTGAGCAGAAAAAAGGCGCCAAGGTTTAAAACAGAGTGCAGTCTTGAGATCGCGTACCTTCCTGCTGCCAGCCTTGTAGCTTCGGGGAACCGAGGGGAGTTGGGGAAGGCTTTTCAACAACTGTGGCCCTCTCGACCTTGGGGAAAAGAGAAAACATACAAGGGCTTAAATACATTGAAAATCAGGACTGGGTCAGACAGTGAATATGCACAAAGGAGTTAATCAGGGGGACGAGGAGGGGGATTAGAGCTTAGCAGCGAATGAGAAGCAAACAGAACAAATCAGTAGGAATGAAATAGAAATTGTAAAAGGCACACTTTCAGCTCAGTTTTATACTTGGGTAACTGGAAAAACAGTGAAAATTTCAATTTAAATTTCAATTCAAATTAATTAAACAGCAGCTGCAGTGTACTACCAGCCACAGTTCCCCGGTAGTACACTAGCTAATAATGCAAACAACAATGTAATAACTAGAACTCTGCTCATAATATGCACACATCAGCCACTTTCCCCCAGTAGTACACTAACTTATAGTGCAAACAAACATGTAATAACTAGAACTCTACTAATAATATGCACACACCAGCCACCGTCCCACAACAGTACACTAGCTTATAGTGCAAACAAACATGTAATAACTAGAACTCTACTAATGATATGTTTCAAGCCTACAAGCAGCTGCTGTGTTAGAGGATATGCTAAAATTAATTAAAACAGCAGCTGCAATGTTCCAGAATCAGCAAAAGTTAATTAAATCAAGGTAGGCAGGCTAGAGTGCATCGTAGGCACAGTCTTAGGCACAGCCTTGTGAGTCAAAATACATAAATTTCCTTGGGATTAAAGTATAATTCAGGATCCATATTTACTAACTAAACTGGACCTTGAATTCAAAAATAATCATTATTCTACTAGGGGGCACCCTTTCCAACTAATGAGGAAAAGGTTTCATCACACCAACAGTAAATATTTTTTGACTCAAAGAATTATAAATCCCTGGAACAGACTTCCCCTTGAAGTGGTCATTAGTATAACTAAATCTGAATTTAAAAATCGACTTGACAAACACATTTTAGCAGGCTTTGATACTAATTATTACAATTAAAGAATAGGTACAGCTATAGGTGTACAGCCTCCTAGCACCTTACATACCTTAGTTAACCTTAGGGTTGCAGGTACAGCTGTGGAGTATGTTACATCTGATACAACCAGGCATAGGATTCCAATTCAGCTGTGCCTGAAAAATGGCACAATCTTTCATAAATCGCAGAGCTGATTGTGAATCAGCTCTGCAATAGAAAATACTACGCATGCAGAAGAACCTGCAGGATCTCAAGTGAAGACCAACTGTGGGTCCTCAAGTGAAGACCCACTTGCAGATGTTTTTTCTGCATGTGTGCCAATCTCACGGCTCTTTAAAAATCTGGCTCTCACTGCTGGCCCGGTGGCGCTGAGGGCTGAGGCACTGGAGGCCTTACCTTGCACTATGCCAGTGACCCGGGCTCAGGAATGACCTCAGGTCACCAGGGTGCCGGCATGGGAGGGGGGGTAGGAGCAGGATTGAGCATTTGCTCTCCTCTCCCAGGTGGGGTGGGGGGGTTGCCCGACCGTAGTCCCACCATCACCGAATGGAGGTTTGATGATGAGCACAGGCAGTACCAGGCGACCAGTAGTGTGGGGCATCCCATAAGACGTGCATGCACATGCCTCCACACGTGTACATCACATCGAGGATGTGTGGGAGTGGGGCGGGAGAAAATCTGGAAGAACTCAAAAAATACTAATTAAAAAAAACGAAAGAAAAAAAAAAGGAAATCTAGCTGCCGCTAAGTAACTCAGAGGTTGACTGCTTTTTTTTTTTTTTTCTTCATCATCATGAAAAATGTTTTATTATTTTCCATTTTTGTTAACAGTCATCACATGGTTACAGCACAGCATTGAAGCATATGGTAACTACAGTAACATTTGTTGCCTACCAATATTAGGGTAGGATACACCTGAACACTTCCTGGTATAATATATCAATATAAAAAGGCAGCAACATGCACAAAATGAAGGCAATAATATACAGTTGTCAAGAGATTATAGTAATAATGTAAGCTAAATACCATACGAGACACCTGTAAGGACTTTTCTTCCTTGACCCCATGGTGGAGGGGGAAGAAGGTGAATGCCCCTGTCTTCCCAAAAGGGGAGGACAAGGGGGAGTAGCAGTGAGAGATGTTGACTGCTTAATGCGGTGTTAATGCTAAATGGGCTGCGAACAGGTGTTACAACAGTAGCGCACTATTGCAGAGATTAAGCTGAAGTGTCCCAGACAGGAATGATTACAAGTTAAAATGAGGGAGGCTTCTTTCTGTAGCCAGGATGATCCACTCAGAGCAGGGGCTACCTGTAGACAAGCACCCTATGCCTGGGCATTGTTGGCTTATGCCTTAATCTGATCCTGATGACACTGGGGCTGACATTATAGTCTAGAGGTTAAGAGCAATGAAACGTGAAACATAGAAATTGTTGGCAGATAAGGACCACTAGGCCCATACAGTCTGCCCTATATCCCTACATTTGTTTGCAGCCTGTGACCCTAACTGGTCATGGCATATCTCCACTCCTACCCACCTCTAAAGTTCTGTTATGCCTGTCCCAGGCATGCTTAAATCCCTCCACCATGCTTGCTCCCACCTCCTCCTGTGGTAGACTGTTTCATGCATCCACCACCCTCTCTGTGAAGAAAGCCTTCCTTACATTACCCCTTAACCTGTCCCCTTCTAATCTCATGTCATGCCCCCTCGTTCTTGTACTCCTTTTATGCTGGAAGAGGCCTCCCCCTGCACTTTGTTAATGCCCCTGAGGTACTTAAATGTTTCTATCCTATCCCCCTGCTCCCTCCTTTCCTCCAGTATTCAGGTCTTTTAATCTCTCCTTGTATGTTTTTTGTTGCAAACCCTGTACCATCCTAGTTGCTCTTCTCTGGACTGCCTCCACTCTGTCAATATCCTTGCAAAGGTACAACCTTCAGAATTGCACACAGTACTCTAGGTGAGGCCTCACTAGTGTTTTGTACAATGGCATCACTACCTCCCACCTTCTGCTAGTGATACCTCTGCCTATGCACCACAGCATGCCACTGGCCTTCCCGGCAGCCTTTATAAACTGCTTGGGCACCTTCAGGTCATCAGAAATGATAACCCCCAGGTTCCTTTCTTACTTGGTGATCATCGGAAACTGCCCCCAGCCATTGAGGCTCCGACCATGGAGGTAGAAGCGCAACATGGCGAGAGGCTAATGCCATGTAGGCTGAAGGCTGCAACAACTTCTTAAGGACTCTTCCTCAGCAGATAATTCCTGCTTTGCAAGAATTCTTTCAATGTTCTGCTAAACCAGCGAATATTTATTTAAATCCTTTTTTGGCCTCGTAAAAGCTGCTTGGGAATAGTATGCCCTCAACTGAACCTACATCAGACCGGGAAGAAACAGTAAAGAAGAACAACAAGGCTTAATTACCGTTTGGTATGATGGTGTCCAAACGTGAATCGAAGCTAAAACCAAATGCTACTGGTACAAAACAGAAATCCACAAGAAAGACATACGCTTCATTTTCCATGTCAACAAGGAAAAGAAATACTATGTCTAAGTTAAACACTTTAGAGTTACTGGAGAAAAACAGAAGCAAAATTACAGGCATTCAAGGTATATACCTCATGTTTCAGTCCAATGAACCGACCAGCGGCAGCACCAAATAAATTGTACAAGATTTACTGGAAGGGAGAGAGGATGAACCGCAGTCTTCCAGGGCCCAGCTCGATGCCTTACCAAAATGTGCTGGAATGCCCATACCTTCGTGGCAGAATGGATCAAAGTAAATACTAATAAAGTGCTTAATAGTCGCTGAAAAGATGGAAGCTAATAGTGAGACTTTACCCGTAGCATTACCTTCTGCAACAGAGGAACTTAAAAGAGCCATTTCACAAAACTCTCTGCATTTTCCGGGATCTACACAAGATGAAGAAGCTCAACAGGAAAATCCAAACCTAGTACCTTTGGAGAACCTCTTCACTTCTGAAATGCAGAATAAAATGCAGACTAAAACTGGGGTAAGCCAAAATCCTACTTCATCTTCTAAAAATGACTTGAATATAAATGCCATCTCTCCTGCTAAGAACCTAAATCAAAAGTCAATCATTAATAGCGATGAGGAACAAGACAGTGAGGGGGAAATAAATGATGAAACCACTGTTTCTGATTACGACACAAATCATCACTTTGCCAATAATGAGGAAGACCCCCCCTCATGGGCTCAATCATTATTTTCACAAATGAAGTCTATATCCTGTAAAATGGAGCAGATGTTGCTGTATCAAACAAAGATAGAATCTTATATACAAATGTCACAAGAAATCGTAAAAGAAAATCAGAAATTAAAAAAAGAAGTGGCTGAAATGAAATCTGCATTAAATAAACTTTCCAATGATATAACAACTATTCCTAGTCAAATGCTCAATCTTGAAACAGCCAATACTCAGTTAAAAGAAAAAATCCTAGATTTTGAGATGCAGGCAAGAAGGAAAAATATTCGCATATTAGGAGTTCCTGAGAGCTGGGACTATGGTAATAATCTTCCAGATACCTTTAAAAAGATAGCTGCTGCTTTTCTAGATACCAAACCTGAGAGTATTTCATCTAGAAACATAGAAACATAGAAGTTGACAGCAGATAAGGACCATCCAGTCTGCCCATTTATTTTTCTACCTTATGAATATGCCATAGGCCTTTGCTCTGTCAATGGCCTATTCATACTCATCTGTATTGCTCCCTTATGCCTATCCCATGCCTGTTTGAAGCCCTGCACTGTATTCATATCCACCACTTCCTGAGGTAGGCCGTTCCATGCATCCACCACCCTTTCTGTGAAAAAGAACATCCTCACATTACACCTTAATCGGCTTCCCTCTAATCTCATACTGTATTCTCTTGTCCTGCTATTTTTCTTATATTGAAACATGTTAGACTCTTTCACCTTGTTAATGCCCTTAAGGTGTTTGAATGTTTCAATCATATCACCTCTCTCCCTCCTTTAATATTGATTGCATGCATAGAGGTTTACAAGTCAAACCTGCAAGCTCGGACTGCCCCACCCAATTATATTAGCATTTCTATGTTCCACAGAAAAAGACACTTTAATGACAATGGTCTACAAGAAAAAGGAACATTTTTTATCTCAGGCATCACTACCTCAGTTTAAAATGATTTACCCAGTGAAACTGTCCAAGGCAGACAGAAATTCGATTTTTTGATAAACAGATTATGGGTTGTAGGTTACTGTGCAACTATGATTCATCCGGTGAAAATGAAATTGATTCTGGATGACAGCCGACTTGTATGTAACACTGTAGAGGAGGCAATGGAAGACTTAAAGACTAAAGTACCTACTGTTACTTATAACATTTTCTTTTTCCAGTTGAGTTTTTTAAAATAAATTGGAACTAAAGATATGTGCATGGGGTTGGGGGGGGGGCACAAAAGCTAAAGTTAAGTATTCATACTGTCCAAGCAAAGACATTTTTTAAGTAAACCTGTGATATTTAACTATGATGATTGAAAATTGTTCCTAGTTTGTCTGGTTGACAGGTCGGGGGAGGGGGCTCAGGAAGAATCGAGAAGCAGTGGCCCAACAAGCTATAGGACTTGCTCCTAAGTTTTTTCTTTTCTTCTGTAAGATTTTAAGGTTTTCACTTATTGATCACATGTTGAGAAAGGAACTTCATGGGTTCAATAAAATGAGATGTATGAAGGTGAAAGGTGTAATTGTAATTGTTAGATTAAGACTGCTTAGGGAAATAAGTTGTATCAAGGTAAAATACTATGTGATCTTTATGAATAAAAATGTTTTATTGTTAAGGGCAATGCTATGTTATAAATACTCTAGTGATTTAGAAAGTAATGAAATTGGGCTACTATTGGTAATAAAAGATAACAGATACCATGAATATGACAAATGCTACCGGATATACATTAGTGTCAATAAATATCAATGGAATCAATTCACCTATAAAAAGAGCCAAACTTTTGACCTATCTTGAAAAATCTAATGCTCAGTTTATGTGTCTCCAGAGAACACACTTAGAAGAACAATAAATTAAAAAACTAAAAAAGAACTGGATTAACCATATATTTTATAGTACTGGGTCAAAAAAAAGTAGGGGTGTGGCAATACTTATTAGGAAAAATTTCCAATTTTGGATCATTTTGAAGACAAAGAAGGCAGAATTGTGTTAATAAAACTAAAAATGCCCCAACATGATTTAGTAATAGGCTCCTGCTATGCGCCATTCAAGAATTACCAGCATTTTTAACATCAATTTCTGAGGGTCTTCAAAAACTACAAGGTCAGAACATAGTTTTAGCAGGTGACTTCAATGCCCTAAGTATTCCCCAACTGGATAAATCTTCCCTGCCATCAAAAGGAAATCATAACATCTCAAAAAAATTAAACATTTTGGAGTCTGAACTATTAATAGATTCCTGGAGACTTATGAATCCAACAACTAAATCATTTTCCCATTTTGATAAAAAATGTTTAACTTTTACTCAGATAGATTATATATTCATGTCCAGAAATATGGCCCAACACATTACTAAAACAGAAACTGATTTTATTTTTATATCAGACCATGCTCTAACAACTGTGGAATTTATCTTAGACAGTCCTGACAGGAAATATAACAGAACATGGTCCTTCAACAATGATTTGTTACAGGACCAAACCTTTATATCATATATTAAAAAATCCATCCAAGAATATTGGCTTTGTAATTATGACGAATCTATATCTATAGACACATTATGGGATACTTTTAAAGCAACTATATGGGGGGTGATAACCTACCAAATTGGAAAAAACCCAGCAAAGAACAAAAACTGAACACATCAATAATAGACTTAAACAATTACGTAGATAAATTGATCCTGACTGATTATAACTCATATATAAATGAGTGGGCTGACTAAGATGAAAAAGCAAGATTTATTATTTCAGGAAACAATAAAGATAGCAAAAATATTAAGAGAATAAGATATATACATACAGATAAGTCAGGTAAATTACTTGCTAACTTATTAAGAACAGAAAAACAAAGAAATATAATTATTAGAATGAAAGACTCTGAAGGATTGGAAGTAACATCAGATGAAGCAACAACAACTGCTTTTCTTGACTATTATACAACCATTTTTCAAAATGATATTACACCAGACTTAGAGGAAATCTTTGTTTTTATAAACAAAGCCAAATTAACACCTCACAAATGGTTCTACATGCCCACTACTGAATTTGAAATTAAAAAAAAACTATTGATGCTCTTCCCAGAAACAAATTTCCCGGTTTTAGATGGCTTCACTGATGAGTTTTTAAAAGCATTCAGAGATCTTATGTCACCTTGGTTGCTGATGCTTTATCAAAATGTAATTGAACATTTGTCAGATAACACAATCCCTTTATCTATGCAGTTATTTTGATACATAAAGAAGGTAAACCTAATGAATTTCCAGAAAATTACAGGCCGATTACCATATTAAATACTGACTATAAATTAATTGCCAGAATTATAAATAAGAGAATTGTGATCCATTTGAGTGACCACATTAATTACAGCCAGTACAGTTTTATTAAAGGAGGAAATTTATTTCATTCAAATAAAAAAATCGAGGCTATAATACACTTGATTAATTCATGTAAAGAATATAATTCAGAAACGTATTATGCTGTGGCAGTGGATACAACCAAGGCTTTTGATCTTTTAAACAGAAAATACTTAGTCCATATAGTGGAAGCAACTTATAACAATTAAGACTTTATACTTTACCACTATAGAAAAATTCCAAATAAACATTTTTATCTGAGAATTTCCCTACATTTAATGGAGTTTGACAGGGTTGTCCAGTCTCACCAACACTATTCATATTAGCATTGGAGCCATAGTTGGAGATGATAAGACAAAACCCAAAATAGAAGGTATAAATCTGGGTCATGAAACAATTAAAATGAGCGTATTTGATGATGATATTCTCCTGATAATGAAAAACCTAGATAAATGTTTGGATGCTTTTTTGTTTGTTTGTTTTATTTATTTATACTGGTAAGTCCATGTGCCAAAGACCCATTTTCATGGTTGACCAGTTTCACAAAAACATACAATTAAATAAATATTCAAAAACACAGCACAAAATAAACCTCAGAACACCAGTAATAAACATTACAAATATATCAAGTAAAATATTTGCATTCACTTTCCAGTAAAAGATAATCTCCAAGTCTCTTCCTGAAAAACATTAATGATTCAGACTATCTAAAATAAATAACAGATGATTAAAGAGGTGAAGAACATACAATAAAGATTGTTAGTCCCTAGAGGTCTCATCCTAGGTATTTCAAAAAAGTAGAATCAGCAGACCTTGTGCAAACAGAACTAATATGTCTCTCAAAGAGACAGTATCAACAACCTCAGGAGCCCCATTTAACATTATTTTCTTTGCCAACATGCCTAGCTGAAATTCAAGGTGCAGGTCTAATGGCAAAAAACCTGCATCACTCAGTAATAGGCAATGATGTGTCCTGGCTGGAGGTTGTGTGGAGAATCTAGAAAATTGAATCAGAAGAATTTTAACTTTATTTATTAATCCATCCCCTGAGGCAAAATAAATCATGAGACCATAATCAATAATAGGAATAAGGAAGTTTTGGGCAAGTGTTCTTCTAGTAGATGGGACCAAGAGAGGATTAAGTCTATATAAAGCCCTAATCTTTGATGAGTAGCTTTAATCAAACTGGAGATGTGTGGTTCAAATGTTATACCCTCATCTATTATGAGTCCCAGATATTTAAATTGTTGGACTTGTTCAATAATATTTCTCTGCACTGTGTTTAATAATAACTCAGTATCTGTCCCTGTTCTTTTTCTTGCTTTTTGATAAAACCATGGACTTAGTTTTCTTTTCATTCAGAACTAGTCTGTGTTCCATAAACCAATTGTGGACTGCCTGAAGATCATCTGTCAGATCTTTATGAACTGTAGTAATGTTTGAACCACTCGTGAGGATCACAGCGTCATCTGCATAAAGTAATATCTGGGAATTAGTGCATACTAATGGAAGAGTGTTTAAGAATAAACTAAACAAAAGAGTACCCAAAATCGACCCTTGTGAGTCTTCATTACACTCTAGGATCTCTGGATATCAGATAAACAAAAGCAAATCCATTATAATGAAATTATCCAACAATAAACCAGCACATGTAGGAAAATATAACAAAGATTTTGCTATTCAAATCTCTATTAAATATTTAAGTATAACTAACACCTGTTCAAAACTTTAACATAAAAATAAATTTTAATACAGGAAAAACATAGAACATAGAAACATAAAAACATAGAAATTGACGGCAGATAAGGACCGCTTGGCCCACCTAGTCTGCCCATTTCCCTACCTAATGGATAAGCTGCAGATCCTAGTTAACCAGCAGCCTACTTCTTTCTACCTTCACCCCCTAGAATTGCCTTATGGCTGTCCCATGCATGCTTGAATTCAACCACTGTTTTTGACTCTACAACCTCCTCCAGAAGGCTGTTCCATGCATCCACAATCCTCTCCATGAAAAAATACTTTCTTACATTACCTCTGAGCTGCCCCCCTCTATCTCCAAATTGTGCCCCCTTGTTCTTGCACACCTCTTTTTTTGAAAGATGCTACCCTCTTGGACTTTGTTGATTCCCTTGAGGTACTTGAAAGTTTCTATCATGTTCCTCCTCTCCCTCCTTTCCTTGAGGCTATACATATTAAGCTCCTTTAGTCTCTCTTCATGTGTCTTCTGGTGCAGACCCTGCACCATTTTAGTTGCCCTCCTCTGTACAGCTTCCATCTTGTCTATGTCCTTGTGGAGATTGGGTCTCCAGAACTGCACACAGTACTCCAGATGGGGTCTCACCAGTTGTCTGTACAGAGGGATAACAACTTCCCATTTTCTACTGGTGATGCCTCTCCCTATGCATCCCAGTATCCCCCCAGCCCTCCTTACTGCCCTCTCACATTGCTTGCCCACCTTTAAGTCATCTGACATGACTACCCCAGGTCCCTTTCCATTTTTATTGTTGTTAGTATCTCACCCCCCATTGTGTACTCTTCCCCTGGGTTTGTTTCCCAGGTGCATTACCTTGCACTTCTTAGCATTGAATCAAAGATGCCATATATTTGACCATTCCTTTGACCTTGCCAAGCCCCTTCTCATCCTTTCCACCCCACCTTGTGCATCAACTCTGTTGCAGGTCTTTGGAAGGAAAAGTATGTCTCTTTGCAGATGACACAGTCCCTCTGCAATGTCACTTACAAAGACATTGAAGAGGATCAGTCCTAATACTGAACCCTGCAGCACCCCACTAGTAACCCCCCTTATTCAGAGTGGACTCCATTTACTATTACCCTCTGTGTCCTATTCTCCAGACAATTCTTTACCCAGGCTATCATATTGGGACCCACTCCCAGGCTGGCTAACTTGTATATTAATCTTTTGTGTGGGACTGAGCCAAATGCCTTGCTAAAGTCTAGGTAGGCCATGTCCACAGCCCCTCCCTGATCTACTACTTTGGTCAGCCAGTCAAAGAAATCTATTAGATTCATCTGGCATGACTTTCCCACTGTGAATCCATGCTGGCTTGGGTCCTGTGCCCCTCTGGCCTCTAGGTACTTGACAATTTCCTTCATAGAAACACAGAATTTGATGGCAGATAAGGACCGCTTGGCCCACCTAGTCTGCCCATTTTCCTACCTAACAGAAAAGCTGCAGATCCTAGTTAACCAACAGCTTACTTCAGAAGTGATTCCATCATTTTCCCTATCACTGAGGTTAAACTAACAGGTCTGTAGTTTCATGCTTCTGCCCTGCTCCCACTTTTGTGAAGGGGAATCACATCTGTCCTCCTCCAGTCCTCAGGTACCACCCCATCCTCCCATGATTTGTTAAAGAGGGTAGTCAATGGTGTCACTAGTTCTACCCTTAGTTCTTTTAGAAATCTGGGATGAATCCCATCAGGCCCCATTGCTTTGTCCACCTTCAGTTTTAAGAGTTCTTTCAGACCCCTTTCTTCTGTAAATGGGCTGGTATCAACTCCTGTATCCAGAGTGTTTCTATTGTTTGTTTTAGGTACCTCCCCTCTTTGTTTGTAAATACTGAGCAAAATAATTGTTTAGTATCTCTGCCTTTTCACAGTCACCCTCTGCCCACCCCTCCCTTTATTAAGCCTCACTATCCCTCCTTAGTCTTCTGTCACTCCTGATGTACCTAAAAAGGTTTTATCCCCCCTTCTTAACTGATTTGGCTATCTTTTCCTCGGTTTGGGCCTTTGCTGTTCTAACTGCCTTCCCAGCTTCCTTTTGCTTCAACTGATACAATTCTCTGTTCTGCTCCTTCTGTGACTCCTTGTACTTTCTGAATGCTTTCTTTTCCTCTTGAACCTTCACTGCCACCTCCTTTGAGAACCAGAAAAGAAAAGGTTACTAATCTATTGGACAATTGGAAAAATGTATCTCTTTCACTGTGGGGAAAAATTGAAACAATAAAAATGATGGCCTTACCACACTTGATGTTTATGATCCAAAATATTTTAGGTTGCCCTAAGCTAGAATGGTTTCAAAATTTAAGAAGGATGTTTACCAAGTTTCTATGGAGCGATGGGAAGCTGCGTATTGCATGGTCCATTCTAACAGCTTCTAGAGATTTTGGAGGTTTGGGATGCCCTTATCCCCAACTCTATATGGAAGCGCAAAAAGTTGCAAATTTCTGTCAATGGTCTTTTTTTCCTAATCAGGATAATCCACTATATCAGAAACTAATCTACCCATTGGACACTGATTCAAGGATCCAGAATATTTTCTTGGACAGTCACCTTTATAAATCAAATAATCAGTTTTTATCTTCCTGGTTCCATATTATCAGAAGATATATGATGAAACCTTATAAATTACACATCCCATGGTTACATTTAGAGATAGGACCAAATAAATGCTTATGGGGGGGGGGGCTATGAATCCAATCTTTTTAATATCTTCAAAGATAAGAACATGCAGAAATGGGAGGACATATTAATAAAGTCCAAATTTCCATCATATCACCATTTAACAATAAAAATTCTGGATAGTAGGTGGAATCTTCTGTTTTACTATACTCTGCATAATAAATTCAACAAAATGTTAAAAATTGTTTGTTTCTTCATACAACTATTCTAATTTACAGAAACTACAACAAACTATTATAAAATTAGGCACAACATTTTTTTGTCAAATACCTATAAAAGGATTCTACCTAAAGAATCTAAATATTCCCATAAACTTAATAATACATGGAATACATATTTGATCACTCCCCTTTTGGATGAACAATGACAATCTCTGAGAAATTATGGTCATAAAAATGTATGTGTCTGCTAAAAACAAATCCATACAGTTGAAGATAGTGAACAGAGCTTATATGACCCCCGATCACTAAACTCAACAAGGATTACTTAGATATATGTTGGCATGATTGTGGACTTAAAGGCACTTTAATCCACCGTCTTTGGGAATGTCCAAATACAAATGAATGGTGGAATTACCTGAATCTGATTATAAAACAATATATGAAGACTGATTTAACTTTTGATTCTGATATATATTTGTTTAATATTTTTTCCAAAGTAAGCATATCTGATAAGAATAAAAACATTTTGCCACTATCCACTATCCCTTACAAAAAAATAAGTTAGCAAATAACTAGTGATTACCTTTTCATTAGGTAATGGCTAACTAAAAAGTTAAGCATTAAGCTTGACCATTGGTTGAGGAGTTTTCCTCAATTAATTTTTAACTTTTGCCATCTAGCAATTAGTTGGAAATTTTTTTTGATTACTTATTCATTAGTTGAGAGATGAGACTGAAAAATACTGTAGCTAGGAATTCATAATTTTCTACATAAACATAATCCTTCTTGACAGTTAGTATTTATATAACTTAGAAAATTTCTCAGTTGTTTTACTTGAAATGCAAGAAATGGCTCAGTTATTCATTACTTGAGATTTTAACTTAGCATATTTTGCAGTCACTAGTTACTTGATAATGGACTCACCTGTCCGGGAGTAGGGTCCATTTTCGGGGCAGGATTCACAAAAAGAATGCACCCAGTGCAACCGAGATGTGCATGCACAACCCCAACTTGCATACTGGCATGATTCTGGCAAGGTTCCAATGCGTATCACACACCACCCTTAATGTTAAGTAACGCATCTGGAGGGGTTGTGCAGGGGGTGTGCTCATGCATATGGATTGCAGCTCCATTCACAACCCACACTGGAGGCACATCCCCCAGAGCAAGTCCAGAGATGAGACTTCTCAAGATAAGTCTACAACAAGTAGAGTAGGTGGGTGTTCACCCACTGGCAGGCTGCCATACTGCAGACAGCAGCACAGCAGCCTTCCCACTCTGGCAGTCCAGTGTCCCCTTCCCTGCCTGTCATCCCAATTGTATGCCACACACTGCAGGAGTAAATAAAATATGTATGAATCCCCTTCCTGCCTGCCACCCCAACTGTATGCTGCCCACTGCAACAGTTAATAAAACATATGAACACCCTCCCTGTCCGCCACTCTGAATGATACACACTGCAGTGGTAAAGGAATAATAACTGTCCCCCCCACCAGCTTGACCTGATTACACATGCACCATAATTTTTTTAGTCAAAAAGGTGGTCCAGTGGAACCCCACCCACTCAGGCATCCCTGCCCTACCCCACTTCCCCCGTCACGGCATGATCCTAATGTCAGTGAGCAGCTCAAACAACCCATTTGCTGCCACAGCCACCTGTCTGTGAATGACAGCTACTGTATATCTGGAAGCCCATTGGTGGATCCTGCTGATCAATGGACTTGCAATGTGTACTGTACCCTGTCACTCACAAAGCTTCACAAGTCTCAGAAGAATGGAGTTAAGATGGAACACCAGCATGCACAACTTTCACTCTGTCTGAACAATGTTGCATATGCCTAATCAGTGTTAGAACTGCCTCCACTGCCCTCAGCCACCAGAAGAAACATCACATCCTAGCAAATACGGTAAATGGGCCTCATACAATGACCCTTCCTCAAACTCGGGTTATGTGCCCTTATGGGTAAATGCAGAGGCAAACTTGATTAAGAAATGTGCCGTAAATCCTTCAGCTTTGTTCTATTCTAATTTCAAGACCCTCCCTGCCTTATTGAAGAAATCCTCTGTAGGGATGGCAGTGAGACTCCACACGCAATTGTGTGGGTTTATTAAATATGACCATGTTAAAGATTGGGCGCAACCGATATGGGGAAACCCGTGGTTTCTAGTTGGGGTTAAGACTATCAGACCAGACTGGTTGCCGTTACCGGACAAGTGTGTTCTTAAAGACTTTCTTACAGACGAGGGAGATATAATGTCACCTATAGACATAATTAGTAAGTTCAACTTATCAAGTAAAACCATTTTTAAAGTATATCAGCTTAGACATGTCTTAATGCAGAAGTAAAATTCGGGGAATAAACATTCCCCAATGTATTCCTTTCTGGAGGATATACGCCCGCTAATAGGTAGTCCCCAGGCCATCTCAAAGATTTATCTAACTTTATTCCAATGGGCCTACCTGACAAATCTAGCCCCTTGCTCTTATTGGGAAACAATCTTTCCAAATATTACATTAAATTGGTTAGGGATTTGGAGAGCATGTCACAAGTTTGTTAAGCATGACCAGCTGAGACTTATACAATATAAGCTATTGCATAATATTTATTATTCACCTCAAAAGCTGAGGGGTTTAAAGTTATTGAAGGATTCCAAGTGTTTCAGATGTGGGGAAGATGTAGGGGACCTCCTACATATCTTCTGGGAATGTCCTAAAATTAGGCCCTTATGGACTGAAATTAAAAATAAGTTGGACCCCTTATTGGGACTAGAAGAAATGTTTAGACCGGAGGTTTGTCTATTGGGGAAATGAGTGACTTTCCAATTAAGACTAGAAATACCACATGACCTTGATATCAATTACGGTGAAAAATTAGTTCTTCGTCACTGGAAGGATAAGGTACAGATTTCTTATTCGGAGTGGCTTGCAGAACTCCTTATGCTTCTAAGGTAGAAAGAATGATTGTTATATTGCACAATCAATTGTCCCTTTATGATAAGATTTGTGCCCTGTTCTTTACTTGTTTTCTATTGCTTCCTGATCTCATCCGTATTGGGATAAATGGTGAGGTGCCTTAGGGGGGAGGGGAGGAGGAGCATTGGGGTTAGTAGGGAGGTGGGGTGGATGGATTGGGGAGTAGGGGAAGGGTATGTTGGGGGAAAGGCAGAAAACTTGGTTTACATGTGAATGTATTTTTTTTTAATTATAATTAGCTATATTGTATGTATGGCAATTTTTGATCTATGTATGATCTATTTCTGCCTGAAATAAAGAAAATGTTAATGGAAGAAACATCACATCCTACCTGTCCTATGTGGTGGAAAGATTGCAGTCCTATGCCCTGGTGACTGCCAAGGTACTGAATGGCAGGATGATAGGAGAGATGATTACCAACTATGCACCCCAAACCACTTCCCTGTTACAGAATAGAAGGTGGGGTGGAGGATTTCTAGTATTATCCCCTTGATCAATACCTCTGCCTGGGGGCAGCCATATTTTCCCCAATCACTGCTCCAGAACTGAAAGACATGCTTCAGGAAGATATTGCATAGTTTCGTGATTCCAATTGCTGCACATCTACTGTATAGAGTTTGGTGGGATAGGTGTTGCCAGTATCCTTTGCTCAACTTGAACAATTCTCTCCTGCCCCCCCACAGTCTAACCCTGTTGGGCACTTATATATTATAGTTTAGATTTTGATCTGTTCCATACCTGCACTGACTGTCACTAGGAGTCCTGCACAGCAAACGTTGCACACCCTCTCTGCCAGATTTCTTTTTCACACCCCAGGCAATGTCCCGGACAGTTTGTCTTCATAAATCAGTAAATAAATATTAAATTATATTCTCTGATCCACTGAGACTTATGTGCTGTGGACAAGATTCCAACTGTTCTGCCTGGAACAGCACATTTGCATACCTGTAGTCATCTTGTTTATCTTATACTTGTTTCTCACAGAACTTGAAAGAAAGATTGGCCAGGAAGCTTTGTAGTGTTGGACTTCCTGTTCAGTAGTCCATGAACACAAAACTCGAAAGAATGTGGTAATGGTTGGTAAAAAAGGAGGACATAAGGGACATAGTACACTGGTTTAATGCAAAAAAAAAAAAAAAAATCAACCTCAAGGAGTTAAACAAGGAGTGACCAGAAGGAGTGGGAATAAAACAAGCAGAAGTGGCACCAACCTTTATGTAGGTGAGTAAAAGCAGGAAGGGAGCAGTATGGCAAACTGCGATCCTTGATGTACAGCTGCACATCAAATTATGGAGAGAGTACCATGCTGTTACCTCATGTAATGGGGAATTTAAGCAGGGCTGTTGACAGCTGGTGTTTATACAACCCCCTTTCCTTGAACCTCTGCCTTTTTTTTTTACTTAACCACTGACTGTGACCCCCCCACAAGCAAGCAAGCAGTGTGCAGGGTTGTCTTGTCCTACCCAGTTCCTTCCACCATCCTGTACCCCTAGCAGATCAGCCAAGTAGCATGACTCATGGTCATCCATCACATGCTGGCCACTGTTGCAGCAGCAGCCTGTCTTTCTCTCACCGAGGTTACAAACATGATTCACAGGTGTGCTATGGGAGGGCAGGTATGCTATGGGAGGGAAGCATCCAATAGACACTTGTGATACCCCTTCCTCCTGGCCTCCAGTCCTGGGACCCAGGCTTGGCACATGAACCCGATTTGCCAGTGTAGAGAGTGAAAACCTTTGCTTGCCACCACAGAGTTGTCCTGTATTTAGTAATTATTAATCTTCTGTAATCTGCAGAAGAGTACTGCCTGTAGGGATACTTAATTTTAAGAAGTATTCAACTGTAATTGTTTTTCAAGAGTAAATTAATACTAAATGAATATTATATACAGACTTTAGAAGTACAAATTATTGAATACATTTGAATGATAATGAAGACTTTTCAATACTTCTTTTGTTTTATATGCAAGCTTGTTAATTTTCATCCTAATCATGGGGCATAACCTTTATTCTTATGCATTGCAGATGATAGAAGCATACATGTGATTCATTAGCCCATGAGTGCAGACCAGGGGAGTACACTGAAGAGTAATATAATTTATTAATTTTTTTTTGCCTTTGGTAACTGAGCAAAGCACACTAGGTACAAATGCCTGTTTTCTGGGGTGATCTGGCAGCACTGGGCAGTTAAGTGACTTGCTCAGAGTTACACAACATGCAAGTGGAGATTGTGAGAATCAAACCGAGGTCTGATTTGCTGGATGTACCAAACTCATTCACAGCTTGCTACTCTAATCTCTAGGCTATGCTGTCATTTAAACTAAGCAAAGAGGGGTCTGGATTAAAGACTCTCTGGACAGCAAATAAGGGAGGCTGTGCCCCCATCCAGGATAAGGGTGACACAATGGGGTTTGACACACCTCTGGGAAGGGGTCTGGGGAGGGACTTTGTTGGAGGGAGCTTGTAGCAAACACTAGGAGCTTAGCTAATAATAGTGTGGAATAAGAGGCCATCTTACAGGATGAGGGACAAGACCTAATTGCAGTCACAGAGACGTGATGGATGAAATATCACACATGGGAGACCACAATCAAATCCCTGGGTATAGATTGTTTAGCAAGGACAGTGGGGACAGGAAGAGGGGTGGCTCTATAAGTTAAAGATGATATCAGGGCTATGGAGGGTCAGGAGGGAGTGGGAATGACTGAACTCCTATGGGTCACGCTGAGCAGAGGAACAGGTGAGTCTCTAAGGCTAGAGGTGGTATACAGACCAACTTTGCAAGGGGAGGAAGAGGAAGAGGAGAGAAAACTGGTGCATGTTATAGGAAGAATAGCCCTCAAAGGAGAAACACTACAGGTAGGGGACCTAAATCTCTTGGATGTGTACTGGTTCATCCCGGAGGCCACCTCAGCGAGGAGCAGGGGATTTCTGGAGATGCTGCAGGGTGCATTCCTGCAGCAGTTGATCAAGGACCCAAGAAAGGGAAACAACTTGTTAAATGTCCTAACAAATGGGGAAAATGTGGATTAGGTGGGGGTAGGAGAGCCACTAGGCAACAATGATCACAAAACAGTTCAGTTTAGAATTAGAGTGGGAAGGGAGGTAAGATGCAAAATCACAACAGTCCTGGACTTCAAGAGATTAGACTGACAGGATGAGACAGGTGATGAGGAAGGAATTGACAGATATGGAGGGGTTTAGACAACATGGAGGAGCTATGTGACTTTTTACAGATGCTGATGCAGAAAGCAATGGACTTGTGCATAAGGCAGGTAAGGAAGGGCACAAGAAGGAGAAGACCTCTGTGGTTCACAAGGGAGGTGGTGAGGGTGGTAGGGGATAGGAGGAGAGCCTTCAGAAAATACAAGTGAATGTCGAAAGAATAGGACAGAGAAACCTATAGGGAGAGGAGGAGGCCAGCTAGGAAGGAAATAAGGAGGGACAAGGCAGAGACTGTGGAGAAGAAAGCAAAACACACCAAGAGAGGGGACAAAACATTTTTTAGACATATGAGGAACAGGAAGAAGGCTAAGCAGGGGATTATTTACAAGCTAAAAGGAAAAAGAGGAACTCAAATTAAAGAGTACAGTAAGAAAGCAGAAGAACTAAACACGTACTTTTGCTCAGTTTTCATGGTAGAAGGTGAAGAAAGGAGTCCAAAGCTCAGGGAAAGGGGGAGCCGGGGCTGTGGGATTAACCTGTCCATTCAGAGTCAAGAGGGTTAGGGAGAAATTAGGCAGGCTATGGGTGGATAAGGCCATGGGTCCAGACAGACTGCACCTTAGAATGACCCGGGAACTGGGGGAAGACCTGGCTTCCCCATTGACAAGGTTGTTCAACCTGTCACTGGATTCAGGAAGGGTGTCAGAGGACTGGAAAAAGACAAATGTGATGCCGTTGCATAACCGGGGACATTAGGGATTTGAAAGGAAAATTACCACCCTGTCAGCCTCACATCTGTGGTGGGGAAGGTCATGGATGCACTCATTAAGGACAGGGTGATTGAATACCTGGAGAAAAATGTCCTCCTAGATGACAGACAGCATGGATTTATGAAAGGGAGGTCATGCTAGACCAACCTACTTTAATTCTTTGACTGGACGACACAGGACATTGACAAAGGGGGGCAGTGGATGTAGTCTACCTGGATTTCAGCAAGGCATTCAACACCATCCCCGACAGAAGACTAGTGAACAAGTTTGAAAACACAAGTGTGGGTGATAAAATAACCAGGTGGGTAGAGAACTGATTGACAGGAAGAAGCTAAGGAGTGGTGGTAAAAGGGATGCACTTGGAAATGAGGGGGTGACAGACTGGGTACCCCAGGGATCAGTACTGAGTCCACTCCTATTCAATATTTACATAGGTGACATAGCGGAAGGACTGAGGGGGCAGGTGGGCCTTTTTGCAAAGATCTGCAACTCAGCAGGGGGTAAAGAACATGAGACAGGACTTGAGGATTTTAAAAGGATGAGCAGCGATATGGCAGTTGAAGTTCAATGTCAAAAAGTGTGCAGTAATTCACTTAGGGCATAACAACTTGGAAGCAAGTTATATGCTGGGGTGTGTGAGACATTAAGGTGACAGAGCAGGGAAGGATTTCATAGTAATAGTATCCAGCAACCTCAAGGCAGGCAATCAGTGCAGCAGTGTGGTGGGAATGGCAAATGGGATACTGGCGTGTCTTAGCAGGGGTATCACTAGCAGGTGAAGTGAGGTATTTATGCCTCTTTACAAAACCATGGTAAGGCCTCACCTGGAGTATGGAGTCCAGTTCTGCAGGTCAAATCTACACAAGGACAGAGACTGGTTGGCAGGGGTTCAGAGAAGGACAACTCCCGGAAGGGAGTAATTAAGGTAGGCCCAAATGAGATCCTTCAGAGGAAGGAGGGAGGTGGCACCAGGGGTCACAGTTGGAGGCTGGAGGGTGGAAGACTCGGAGTGGAGAGGAGGAGGAGGTGGTACCTCACTGAAAGAGTGGTGGAACCATGGAATGCATTGCCAGAGGAACTGGTGGAGGCATCTACAGTGGGGGGGGTTCAAGAGGGGCTGGGACAGGTATGGGGGGGTGAAGGTGAGGAATGCTTGTCCGGTGGGGACCTTGGTGGGGGGAGGGGCAAGCATGGGAGAAACCAGGAAGATAGTAACAGAACCAGTTCAGGGTATTAATTCCCGGGCAAACTCGATAGACCATGAGTCCTACTCTGCTGGCATTTTAGTATGTTAGTATGTAACTAAGATGTTGCATGGAATGCTGGGGAAACCATACAAGCAGAGATGCAGGGAACATTGGCTGTACTCCTTGGAAACTAGAAGAGAGCGAAAGAACATGATCAAAATGTTCAGGTATGTCAAGTGGATCAGTATGGTTAAGACAGGTTGCCTAGTCCACAGAAATGACAGCATAGTATCAAGGCGCTATAGTCTGAAACAAAAGGGTGGAAATTCAGCCAGGGAGATGTAAGACATCAGTTCTTCACAGAGAGGGTAGTGGACGCGTGGAACAGACTTCTGGAGGGTGTGGTAGAGTCTAAAACAGTGACAGAATTTAGAATGCCATGGGGCAGGCATAAGGGACTGTGTGGAAATACAAAGGGGACTGCAGGGAAGGGGGCCAAATAAACAGGGTGGGAAGGGCAGACTAGACGGGTCAGAGGGTATTTTTCTGTCAACAAGATTCTATAATTCTATGATTAGCCACCTAGCTCCTTCATTACCTTAGTATGATCACTTGTTTTACAGTATATTTTGCTCTATCAAGAATACTAAGACAGTAATACAGCTCTGTCAAACTGTAATGCTCTTCAAAGTACATTTTTTTAAATACTACTGAATCATAAAGGAAGATTACAGTCAGCCAAGTAGTTCAAGGATTTATCCAATCAAGGCTGGGTACATTACCATGCATTTCAGTTCTAATAAACAAGGAGACATGAAACAATCAGCAACACCAATGAATTTTAGAGAAGATAGTTATCATAAAATGTGGGGTTTTATCTAGAAATAATATGATGCAAAATAAAGTTGGCAGTGTCTTTTTAAAAGTCTATACTGAACTACATTTTCCAGAAGTCTACTCAGTCAGTGAACTACATTTTCCAGCTCACTTCTTGTCTCTGTCCAGCCTAAGCAATAACAAATGCATGAGCAGTAACTGTGGTCTCCATTTTGAACTGGGGTTTCCTGCTGTTAAGAGTTACATATTAAGGTAAGTGCTTATATTTGAATAGAAAAGTACCTATTTTTAACTCCCTGAAATATTAAATACAGTAAGGGACTTATATTACTCAGGTTCTATTGCTTTGTAATTGAAATGCATTAAATGAAGAAATGTTCTCTGCTCTGAACTCATGTGGCTAAAAACCTTTAAAAATGCCTGTAAAAAAAAAATTTATTTTCAATCAAATCACTCCTTAAAGTGTCTAGTGTGCATTGTGCCTCTAGATTACTCATTAGTTGTGGAATTGTTTTAATGATTTAGTTACTTTAAAGCGGTGTCTGGGGGGTGGGCAGCTTGGGTAATTATAGCAGAAAGATTGTATAAATGAGTAAATTCTGAATGCATTTTCTGTGTGAATATCTATTCAGTAGCCTGTGTATCTATATTTACAGAGAAAAGACTACAACTTTTTTTAATCTGAGACAGTTTGGTGTGTAACCTGGAAATAATCTGAGACAGTTTGGTGTGTAACCTGGAAATTGATAAAGGAATAATTATTTACTGCAGATATGAGTGTGAGTAGGGAGGGAGCTGGTGTTTGCATTTTAATATTTTATTTGATTAAAACATTTGCATGTGTTTAATCCATTTTGTAATCCGGGGATTAGTGTTCTTGTTTGTTTTTTTCTTTTGCTGCTGCTGATCTCTTGTGCATGTGGAAGAATTTGAATCATTTTCATATGTCTGAAAAGCAATGATTCTTTTAATCCATATAACTGTTCATTTTAAAGGCACTCATGACTTTATATTTTACGTGTTAGTGTCTCGCATATTTTTTTATACTACGTTGAGAAGCATGGGGTCCATGGTTGCAGAAGGGTGATTCGGGGGTAGGTCTAGTTGTAGGAAAGGTGGTCCCTGGGTTGGTCAGGGTGAGGATCTACCCTGGAAAGAGGGTGGATCTAGCTGCTGAGAATGGTGGCTATCTGGGTGTCCAGCTCCAGGGAGGTTGCTCAACTTGGGGGGCTGGTCTATGGGTGGGAAAGAACACAGGGGGTAGAGCTGCAGGGAGGGTTATCTGATGGGGGAGGCTAGTACAGGACATGAAAGAGTGAGCCAGCAGCAGCAGGAAGGGTGGCTGGTGGTGGTGGTGGGGGCAAGTTTGGGATTGGAAGTGAGGTCCAGCTGCAGGGTGGGTGGTCAGATGGTTGGGCTAGTACAGGGCTTCTGGTGGATCCAACTGAAGGTAGAGTGGTTGACTGGGGACTGCTGGTCCAGGGGCTGGAGGCAGGCACAGCTGCAGAGATGTGGTCTCTTGGTGTGGAGGCTGGGGGGTTCTCTGCCTGCATGGATGTGGTATGACATTTAGTTGGAGGGTGGTCAGCTGGGGAAGAGGCTGGTCTGGAGGCTGTGTGGTGCTCTAGCTCCAGTGAGGTTTCTCATCATGGGAGAGGCTGGAGCTAGAAGGGTTGTCCAGTTGCATCGAGGATAGTCTGGTGCCTGAATAAATGATCTGGCAGAGAGGAGGATGGTTGGCTGTTGGGGGGGGGGTGGCTGAGGCTGAAGAAATTACAGTGTAGGAGTATCCAAAGTAGTGAGATTAATTACAAGCTGGGTAACTAGTCAGTCCTTTGGCTCAGTGGTAATGCTGAGGCCCATGGCACAGGCAACCTGAGTTCAGGAATCTCGCATTGATGGCTTGCTGTGAGGGTGGAGGGGGAGGAGGGTAAAGTGATCTAGGAGATGCTCTCTTCTGGAGAAGGAGCACAGCCAGCTCCGCTTTAATACTGCCAGTTGAATGACCACAAGTGGTAGTGCAGTCAGGAGCAGCTCATGGGTTGGAAGACATTGGCTGGTGTTGTGCTACATGTCTGTGCACGTGTTTGTGCACCCTTGCTGCTCATGTCCTAGGGATGCAAGAACATGCAAATGTATCCTGGCTATCTAGGCAGCTCCTCCACATATTGGATCCATTCTACAGCACAGCAAGTCCTGGCAGGCTCCAGTGTTGTGGTATCTGAACATAACAGGGACAACCAGAGATGCAGGTGGAAAAAAGAATAGTAGCTTTGGGGAAATGGTTAACAGGTGTCAGAAGGTGATGGTTAATGGCACTCATTACAGTGCTGGGACAGTGAGCAGCTTTGCTCAGTACTAGGACAGATAGTCTTCAGTGTCTTCATCATTGACATTGCAGAAAAACTGACAGAAGGGAATGCCTTTTTGCAGATACCAAATTCTGTGAGGTGGGCACTATAAAGGGAGCAGAGAGCATGCATATGGCCCTTGGAGAAACTCGAGAAATGGTCAAAATCATGGCAGTTAACATTCAATGACAAAGTGCAGAATCATGCACATAGGGCATAGGAATCTAGGAGCGGCTTTATAGGGTTGGGGTGGTAATGATGGTCATTAAGCAGGAAGGGGGCCTTGAGCTTATTATGATCTTAAAAATGCAGGGCTGTGTGACAAAGCTGTGGGTGGGTAGGTAGGGCTAGCAGGATGATGGGTCTGCATAGGGAGGGGTATCTTAAGCAGGAGGAGGAGGGAGTTTGTGGTGTTGCAAGTAATCACTCATTAGTGAGACCCGACTTAGTGGAGTACCGTGTCCAGTTTTGGAGGTTGCATCTTAGAAAGGCCATTGGGTCGAGGCAGTATAAAGGGCAACTAAAATGGTACATGGGTTGCAGCAAAAGCCCTGTGAGGATGGAATTGGATCTCAACATGTACACCCTAAGACAGGGGATATGATGGAGATCCACAAGTACCTTACAAAGATGAACAGGGTGCGGGGGGGGAGCTCCTTCAAATAGGAAAGTGCACCAGGGTCAAGGGGCATGTGATGAAGCTTGTGGTGGGAATAAGAGGGATGTGAGCAATTACTGCTCCCTGAAAGGGCAGTAGACACCTGGAACAGACTGACATTATTAGTGTCAGAGGTCAGGAGTGAAAAATGGTGGTGGGAGGGTGCATAAAGCATGTGTAGCATAGACATAGGGGAATATCAGTAAATATACAGGGAAATGGGAGAGCCACAAGAGATCATTAAGAGGTTGCAGAGAAGGACTTAACAGGAGCCTCTGGTGACAGTTGTAGTGAGATCTGGAAACCAGAGCAGAAGTGTAGAGTGAAGTGTAATCAGCAGTGTGGTTTGTGAGTGTGCAGTTTATGAAAAAATATCTGACAGTTTTCTATGTGTTGGGGGGAGGCTCTGATAGTTGTAGTGAGGTTGGAAAATCAGAGTGGAAGTGTAATCAGTAGTGGGGAATGTGAGAATGCAGTTTATGAAAAAATTATCTGACAGTTTCTGTGTGTTGGGGAGCTCCGATAGCAGTTGTAGTGAGGTTGGGAAATCAGAGTGGTGGGGTAAGAGCAAGGGATGATCACTAGTTCAGTTTAAAAAATGTATGTTTGTATATCACGGTGCTGAGAGCATACAAAGCAGCAGCATGCAGAGGAGTGAGACAGCTGGAGTGCAGTTTAGAGTAGCCAGCTGAACAAAACTTTGGTAAAAAAGGAAAAAAAAAAAACCTGTCAAATAGAAATAAAGGATCACTATATGATAGTGGGGAGAAGTACTAAAAGTGGCAGGTGGTGTGGCTGAGGGACAGGCAACCTGAACAGTGGAGGAAATTAAACTAAAGCAAGATACCAGTAAGTAATGCCAAACAGCAGGGGTGAAGGATAGGGATGTGTGATGCAGTACAGGGTTTTAAATAGCCGGTATCACATTGCACTTTGTGATGTGACCTGACTGCTCATTCGACCCATTTCTACTTTGTAACACAAAAAAAATGCGATCCATTCTGTGAGCCTGCCCTGCTGTCCTCCACCTAGAGACAGCACTAACATGCACCAAAAGGAAAAAAGTTGAATGCTGCCTAAAAATGACTCTTCTTCTCTTTGCCAGTGGGTCCAAATTGATACACCTCCTCAATAACAATAGCTAAAGAAAAGGAATGTGAAAGTTTCAAAATCTGCCACTGATAATGTTTTGACCCTGTATGTTCCTCTTTATTTCCACTTTATCTTTTTATTGAAAAATTTAAAATAGGTAAACATACAAGAAATACAAATATAGAGTGTCCTCCATATAAGGGACCAAGCAGATTATATAGAATAGTATACATACAGATAAAAGGGTGTCAAAATATTTAAATTAAGTATAGGCTATAACCAAAGGGAGGGAGACAAGGATTACTGGAGAATAATACATGAAAAATATACAGTGCATATCAGTATTGGTTTAAAAAGAAAATATTTATCAGATGTGAAGGATAATAAACATCAACTAAGGTTAGCTTACTTATATTTGCAAAAGTCAGTGCGAAAGAGGTTGTAATAACTGTACCATAATAGGAGGATATAATATAAAAAGGGAAAAAGACAGAGAAGGGAGAGAGAGAGAGAGAGAGAGAGAGGAGAGTAGAGAGAAAAAAAATAGAAAAGGAAGAAAGTGGAGGAATAGAAGATAACTGTACATGATTACTAATGGAAGAAATCTAAATAGTCTATTAAGGATTAGAGATGGTGGAAGAATCAATGTATGGAGAAGTAATCCTGCCAACATCTATCATATACAGGGAGTCGGTTATGGGATAGATGGGAAAGTTGAACTAATGATGCATACTGATATAGGTTTTGAAGAACATCTGAAAGAGGTAGAACATGGGTAGATCTCCAATTCATGAGAATCAAATGTTTAACAAAAAGGAAAAGTATATTAAGCCATCAGAAATGTGCATGTGAGAGGGTAACACTATTAGAAATAAATATACCTAACAAAAAGAGTTTTGGGTCTAGCAGAATTTGTTGTCTGATAACTTTAGAGGCAAATAATTGAACCTTATGCCAGAGCTTATTAATAGTGGTACATGACCATAGAATGTGAAGAATATCACCATTAGGCATGTTGCAATGTCAGCATTGATTATTTTTCAATAATCCCATATGATGTAGCACAGAAGGAGTTCTGTACCAAGAATATAGGATTTTAATTTGTATTAAGGAACACACATGCATCTTTAAAAGTATTATGAGAAAGATGCCAGCAGTTACGCCATTGTGAATAGCTAATATTATAGTTAAGAAGGGTACTCCATTTATTTTTGGCAGATATAGTTTGATCTGGCAAACTATCTATAATATCTCTGTAGATGGAACTATTCAATTTTGCTGGTAGGTTAATCCAGTCTGATATGTAATGGTCCTGTAATGTAAATCTATGAGTACGACAAGAAAAGGAACTAAAAGCATTTTGGATTTGAAGATATTTCCAAAAGTCTTGCTTGGGAAGGTTCCAGATATTCTGAAGGTCTGAAAAGGTTTTAAGAGTTAAGGAGTTTGAGTCTAGAATATCCCCTAAGAAAAGTATACCTTTGTTTCTCCAGGATCGGCAGAAAATTGCTAGATTCTCTAGAGCAAGTGGTGGATTACCCTAAAGAGGGGTATAGAACCAAGGTGTTGGGTTAGATTTTAGGAATTTGTGAATTAGTTTCCAATAAAAAACAGAAGATGAGATAATGGGATGTGATTTTAGTTTAGAGGGAAGGGTATTGAAGATGAAGGATGTGGGGACTCCACCAGGGCATGATGCGGATTCCATTGTAACCCAAAGTGGAGTAAGAGAAGATGGTTTATGGAACCACTTAATGGTTTGGGCAGCCCTGAAGGCCCGAAAGTAAGCAGAGAACCAGGGGAGTCCAAATTCTCCCTTTTTCCAGTGAGTACGAAGTTTAATATGGCTAAATCTCGGAGATTTACCCTCCCATATAAAGTTACCAAGCAATTTATCAACTTTTGCTAAAAACTAACAGGTAAAGTTAGGGAGATATTGGCAAATAGATAAAGGATCTTAGGAGAAATGGACATCTTGATTGCAGCTAATTTCCCAATAAAAGAAAGATTGAGAAGTTTCCATCTGTCCAAGATGGTACGAATGTTATCAATTAAGGGGTTAAAGCTAGCATTCCAAGTTTTTTTCAAGTTTCGGGTAATTTTGATTCCTAGATAGGTTATACCTTGTAGTGACCAATGCAAACCAAGAGGTAGGTTCATAAAAGGCTTACAAAGGTCATTGAGGGGTAAAACTTCTGATTTTCCGTAATTCACAGCAAGGCCTGAAATACTGGTGAAAATGTTAAGTAATTTGACTAATAAGGGACCGGCTTCATTTAAATTTTCTAATAAAATTAAAAGATCATCCGCATAAGAAAGAGAATTTTATCTAGAACTGCCAATAGGTATGCCCTTAATATCAACAAATTGGCGTAAACTGGCAGGTAGGGGTTCCATAGCTAGTATAAACAAAGAAGGTAACACAGGACATCCTTGTCTTGTTCCTCTCTCCAGTTGGAAGGAAGAGGAAAGAACAGAGTTAGTAAGGACTTTTGCAGTAGCTGATGTATATAATAATTTAATCCAGGAGCAAAATGTGTGGGAGAAACCAAAACAAGTTAAAACTTGGAAAAGGTAATTCCAGTTTAGGGAGTCAAAGGCCTTTTCAAAATCTATAGCTATGGCCGATGCGGGAGAATTAAGAAATTTGACCTTATGGATTAAATGAAATAGAGAATGTAGATGGTCTGCACCTGATCTGTTCTTGATAAACCCAACTTGTGAACAGTGAGATAACTCGGGAATCAGAGGTTCAAGGCTAGATGATAGTAGTTCAGCAAATAACTTTCTGTCAGTGTTTCATAAAGAGATTGGCCTATAATTTGCAGGAAGTGAAGGGTCTTTGTCCTTCTTGGGGATTAAAGTTATAATTGCTTCAGTGCAGGATGGGGGAAGTTTACCTTTATCAGTAGCTTCTTGAAAGAGTTTGAAAAGGATCAGACACAGTGTCAGAAAGCAATTTATAAAAGTCTACTGGAAAACCATCTCCCCCAGGGGATTTACCAGACTTCAGGAAAGATAAAGCTTGCTGAATTTCTTCCAGAGAAAAAGGTTCATCTAAAGAGTTTGATTCAAAGGTGGAAAGATGAGGCAAATGTAGATTATTTAAAAACGGCTGTATATGTAAGGTAGGGGCGGGGTTTTAATTGGAATATAATGACTGATAAAAGGATTTCATAATATGGTTCATAGAAAGGCAATTAGTGTGTATTGTATCTTGATGGTCTTTAAGACTTAAAATATGTCATTCCATCTGCTGAGCTTTAAGGTGGTAAGAAAGAAGCTTCCCATTTTTATCTTCCTGCTCCCAAAATCTACGTTTCAGTTTAAACAGAGCCAGTTCAGTCTTATGGGAAATCAGTTCATTTATTTTAATCCTTAATTGGAGAATTTCGAGATGAAGTTTGGAGGTAGGATTATGCACGTTGGAATTGAAATATTGGGCTTCTTTGGATTTAAGGGATTTTTCAAGATCAGCTAGTTGTTGTTCTCTTAATTTTTTCCTGTGGGCAGCATAGCTGATTATTTTTCCATGAATAGTGGCTTTAAGTGCTTCCCAAACAGTGCTCTTAGAAGTATCAGATGGATTATTATGAGAGAGGAATTCTTTAATCTGAGATTTGATCATAGGTATGAAGTCAGGATCTTTAAGAAGAAGAGGGTCAAGACACCAAAAAGAAGATTTTGGTTGTGGGGGAACCCATAGGAAGTGCAGTTTAACTGGGTAATGATCTGAGATTAGCATAGGCAAGATAGAAGAGTCAATGCTTTTTTCAATTATGTATTGAGAGGTCAGCCAATAGTCGATTCTACTATATGTCTTATGTAGTGAAGAATAAAAGGTGACATCTCAGTCACGTGGGTGAAAGAGCCACCAGATGTCAGAGAGGCCCAAATCTTTCATTAATAATGAGAGGGCTTTAATACTTCTGGGGTGGATATCTATGGAAGTGTTACTTCTGTCCATACTAGGTTCTAGGGGCAAATTAAGATCCCCTCTTAAGATTAATGGGGTATTGTCCGCATTGTTGGATAACACCTGCTGTGCTAAATTATGAAAAAATTCTGGAGAATCGGTGTTGGGTGCATAGACATTAACAAGCATAAGGGGGCCAGAAGGGCTATCTAGTTTAACAATTACCCATCTACCTTCTGCATCTGAAATGAAGTTTATAAGAGACCATTTAAGGTTTTTATAGATAAGTATAGCGACACCTCTTTTTTTGAGGTAAAGGATGAATGATAGACTTGACCAACCCAGTCTTTTTTAAGTCTAGTTACATCCTCTACTAACAATTTAGTTTCTTGAAGGAAAGCAATGCTAGCTTTATGTTTAAGATAAGAAAGAATTTGCTTTCGCTTATAGGGAGAATTAAGTCCTTTCACATTCCAAGAACATAAAATTAGATCCTTCATGGTATTGTTACTGAAGAAAAAGGACAGTTATTGGAATAGTGAGGGACATAATGATAAAATAGAGGATGGCTCAGGAGATAAAAAAGAGCAACTCTGTATGTGTAAAGAGGCAGGATCACTTAAGCTGACAAAATGTGATATAAAGAATATAGTCAGCACAGGTAAGTTCTTATGAGAGGGGTAAATAGAAGAAGAAGAGAGACACATTATTAATCAACCACAATATTAATACACTAATAAACTAAGAGTATTTCTAAGGTAGCAGTGAGATAAGAGTCGGCTAACCAGCCAAAGGACTCTCTCCCTACACACTGGGGCGCCGGTAGAGGAAAGGACCTAGAGGGACCTTCAACAAGAATAACAAGTAGTGGTCAGATACTAGGTCTAAACCCAATAGTACTACAGAATCACTATATATCGAACAAGCTAGATCAAAATTTAACTATATCCTATAAGGCAGGGAGTTGTACTGACCTCAGCTAATAAAAGGCTAATATAATATATACAAAGAAAAAACAACATTAGTATATGAATATTAAAACAGGTAATAGCAATGTTGATAAAGGTGCCAGTTTCTATTTGCTGGAAGTCTGAACATATTAACTGAGAAACCAGTGTTATATTAAATGATTGATTCAGGGGAACTGAATACTTTAGTAGTATTATTTGCATAAAACTCTTCAGTTGGCAAGTTATTAAACTTAATCACAGATTAGAGAGTCACAATTTGGAGGAGAATATAGTTCCAGGATAAATATTTAGAAGTATGAGTAATGAGAAAATATACACAGACATACATACATACATACATACATACATACATACATACATACATACATACATACATACATACATAGATACATAGATACATACATACATACACACACACACACACACTTAGATCCTTGCACCTGGAGTCAAATATACAGCAGGAAATATAAGAAATAAATCTGGCTTTGGAGCTAGCTGTAATTAAAGAAAAATCTAATAGTATGATCTAATTCCCTTTACTCAAAAATTGCCCATCAGTTAGATATATGGGGCGACTAGACCTAATTAATAGGTCTAGTGAGCCCCATATCAGAAAGGAGGTATAGCAAAGAAAGCTTTTTAAATAGTAGGGCTTTGAGTAAAAATAGGATATAAAAGATAAAATATAATTAGTGTTTTTTGTAACAGTGCCCCAAATATAGCCGGCAGGTATAATAATAATGTGGACATTGTATTCCAGGAAAAGGCGGAAAAAACAATGGGGAGGTATGGTATAGAATAGATAGAACACTTAAGAGGAGTACCACATATTCCAGTTACACAACCTTCAAAAAATAGAGTAATAAAGTACTCAAATGCTTATACTGCCAGAGTACGTTAAAGAAAAACAGGTACTGGGGTATAAAAGTAAAAAGGAAGAGGTAATGTAGCCTGGAGCTATAATCTAAGCAACTATCTAAACAAAGAGGACAGAGAAAGTAGTAAAACAACTAGCTTGCCAGATGTAATTAAATCAGCCAGATATTATCTAAAAAAAAAAAAAACCTGAGGGAGTTAATTGAAAATAATATAGTATCAAGGTTCCACTGAAGGAAAGCCAAAAGGCAGGTTTTAAATCAAAAATGATGTTGTCAAGGCTATCAGCGATGTACAGCCTTTCACAGTCACAACCAGCTGAAAGCGAAGTAAGTAATTTGTGAAGGCAGCATGATGCGTAGCCTGACAACAAGAACTGTTTCTGAAGCAAACAGTCTCCTGGATAAAACAAACCAGGAGAGAGTAGATCTATCCTGAAATGAGCAGAGCATAGATCAGGTCACCATTCCTTTGACTAGCATAGTGGAGCTGTTGAAGTTTTCCTTTTTGTCTTCGCCCTGCGTTTCTTTTTGGGAGGTTTTTGCAGTGTAAGGGGAGGGCCTGAGGTAGTTTCAGCCCAAGAGGAGTCAGCGGGTAAGTTGCCTTATGGTAGAGCACCTGAATTAGGGGAAGAATCCTCTGTGATCTGCGTCGATAAGTCCTCCAATGAGGCATGCATATCCTCAGCCAATAGGGTGAATTTATTACTGAGGGATGGGAGACTTAGCTTGCGGGTAGGAGGGTAATGCTTGAGGAGGTTTAGGAGGATCTTCACTTATGTTGCAGGAGCAGATAGATGTATGGGACCCAGATATGAGTTTTCTTTGCAGCCTACTTGAATGTCTGGGAGGTGGAACAGGTGGAACCACATTACGTGGGAGTGTTAGTTCAGCGGAGCTTCCTCCTCATTCTTGTGCAACAGTGACTTCCCTCCGAGTGGACTCCAAAATGCAGACCGGACTGTCTTCCTTGGTTGGGTTTCCCAAGGTGAGAGAGCTTAAATCAGTACCAAGATAGTTAGCTAAAGCATCGGGAGAGCTGAAATCATTGAATGTAGAACCAAGAAAGAGGTGCATTACTGAGGAGTAACGTACCACAAACTTTATGCCTCTTTGATGAAGTATTTATTTCAAAGGATTATACTCTTTCCATTTGGCTATAAGCTCCCTTGAGAAGTCTCTATATATGAAGATTGTGTTCTTGCCAGTATAACAACCCCATCTAGCATATTTTAATATTGTCTCAGTGTGGGCATAATTCAGAAAGCGGGCAATGATTGGTCTAGGCTGTTGATCGTGTTGTGGTTTTGGACCTAGCGTATGATGGGATCTTTCAATGGTTAGAGCTAGATTGGGGATAACTTTAGGAGTGCTGGTAAAACATGTAAAAGGAGCACGGTTGTATCTCCCATCGCGGCACCTTCTGGGAAGCCGAAAAAACGTAAGCTATTCCTTCTATTGCGATTCTCTATATCATCAATTTTAGATTGCAGATCTCTTATTGTACGGTCCTGAATTCGAATTGTAGCCTGAAGCTCATGGATAGATGTGTTTTGAACTGTTGCATTCTCAGTGACAGATATTCTCTGGTTTAAAGATTCCAATGTAGCCGAGTTTTGATGAGTAGTTTCTTTTAAATCATTCATATCTGCCAATAACTTGGAAAACATCACCTCCACTCTGGCAAGATAGTTAGACTGTAACTGCTGGTCAGCCATAGTATTGAGCAGTAAGGCTTGGCAATTAGCAGAGGTAGTGTGTCCAAACAGAGACAAAAAGGCTCAACATGACTTACAGAATTTGTAAAACAGGAAGTATGCAGGATGATCTTAGGAGCTGGCACCGAAAAGTGAACTGGTAGAGGGTGGATGAGAATAGATTACATCTTCCCTTGTAGAAGGAGTGGATTAAGCTGCCATCTTCTGTCTAGTCAAGCTGCGCCCCCATATGTTCCTCTTTAGACCCACATTTCTTTTTACACCAGCGGGTCCATTTTGACCCATGTTTCAAACCCATGTTTCAAACCTTTCAGTGCTGTCACTGTCTTCACTGCCAATAATGTGTACTGTAACTGTCTCACCGCTATGGCCCTAAATGCCAGCAATCACTCCCAGTAGTGCTTTGTGATATTACAAATCACTACTGGGAGTGACTACCAGCAATCGTGCCACAGCAGTGAGACAGTTACAGTTGTAACCATGGCTCCAGATAAGGGGAGTACTGAACTGTTTTACTCACCTCATTTTGGGAAATATTCTTCAGAAAAATTTTTTTTAGGTACCAGTACTCACCCAACATTTGTAAATACTCTACACTCTGAAGAACAGTGCTTCATAACATAACTGGTGATTCAAAAGGAGCATTTTTTTTCCAGATTTACTACACTTGTATGCATTCCAGTTTTGTTTTACTCAGCATATTTTAAAACTGGTGAGTAAATTACTCCTCCCTGCCAATATTAGTTGGAGCATTGTTGGCACTTGATCAATTTTAATCTAGAAAAAAACATTGTTTTTAAAAATGTACTCCTCACTTGACTCTGTCCAGAGATTTATATGCATCTGAATTTGGTTTTACTCACCTCACTATCAAAATGAGGAGTACAGTACTCATCCAAAAAACCTTATCTGGAATGCCGATTGTAACCCCTAGGTGGTGGTATCCCAAGGGCTACTACCCCTGCCTGCGTGATTAGTTGCAGGTTAAGGGACCTGGGTACTGAAAACAGGTGCCTCTACCCAGAGGACAGGGTTAGTGGTAGTGTAGCTGACCTGGGTACAGCTCTCCGGGACACTGTGACCCCCCCCTTTCCCCTCTAGTGGCCTAAACAATGAACATAATACTCAGGTACAATAACCCCTAATCAGCATACAAATCCTCACTCTGTTTGCACTTACCATCAGGGCTGGTTCCACCAGTCCGACCCTGGAGAACCCTGTAAAATAAGGTTAGACACAGCAGGTAACAATAGTACAGTAGATCTGATTTATTCAGGGGGAATGAACATGTGAGGGGCGTAATTTGGCTGACTAGTTCTGAAACTGATTCAATCAGGCACTCATGCATGCACTTTAGAATCCCTTCACAGTCACACACACTGGGTACCCAGTTGGAACAAAAGGGGGGGCTAGCCTAATTCATTGCCCAGGGTAGGCCACCGTTGCAGCTAGTCAGGGCCCTGTGATGGAAAGAAGAAGCATGCACAACCACACGCAATTTGTAATCTGGAGTCAGGAGACTCTGTTTTTGATAATTAGACAAAACAACTAATTCAGATGACACACTTTGAGCTGTTGTTGCAGAGAGCTACCCTGGTGTTTACTCACGCTACCCAGTATAGGACACAGGATGGATGAAATGGAGACTTTAGGATGACTTGCTGGTTTGCCAGGAGAAGCAGGGCCCACATGAATCACTGAGGTGTTGTTCCTGTTTGAGGTGTTGAGCTGGGGGCTGATCCTCGGGCAGGTTTTTTGTCGATGGTTTTCTCTGCATCGCGATTAGCTGGCTGGGCCATGTTGGCAGGGCCTAGGCCAGGTGAACAGTTTGGACTCAGTCCGGTAAATACTGGATGCAGCTTCCAGTAAGTGCTACACAATTAGGCAGTGGGGAACCAAATCATGACCCACTAACAGCATTCAGCACACTTACAGTAAAAGAAAAGCAATACTACAGTTTGGATGACAGTACAGTTGCAATTTCAGCTTTCCTGAGCAAAACCATGATCTCTGTGGTGATTCAGATGTCCTGAAGGGCCGATAGTGTACAGTAAATCTCGGTCTTCTTCAAGCAAAGGTACAGTCACAGTTTGGTGGCTTTTGTCACAATTGGTTTGGATACAGTCAAGTTATTTAAGCACTCTTTAAGGATCCCTTTTGAGGGACAGCAGGCAGACAGGCTAAACTCAGCCTTTCCACCAGTTTTCCACGTGACTATGCAGGAGCAGCTGCTCAAATCATTCGAGCTGTTCACTCTTCACTCCAAACTCAGACTGACATTCTGCTGCATGCAGCACCGGGACTTCCTTCTGATCCAAAAAGGGTTTGGTTGGTTGATTCATCTGTCTGTCAATGCAAGGGCTCCCCCTCCAGGTCCATTTAGGCGCTAAAATGAAAACAACTACAATTCCTACAGAAGTTCACTCCCACAAGACCCCTGGGGACAGACTCCATTTCAAGGTCCACAAAAGGTATTGATTGATACAATACAGAAATGTCCATGCTGCAAAGAAAGGCAGGTTATACAAGCTATAATACCATTATTATTACAGCAACTAATCAACAAACAATTACCAGTTCTAACAGAGCTCCCTCTGCACCATTAGCGATGGCAAAACTGAGCAATATTATTGCAGCTTAGGCAGGACTCAAGCCTGGAAACACTCGGCCCCTACCCAGATCAATTATACAGTACAGAAATGATGTCTCTTAAAGGGACAGGCACAGAGGCTAACAGAGCACTTACATGCAAGCACTTGTATTCCTGTAAAGACACAGAACGCCCACCTGGCAGTGGGCATTTAAACACACCCAAGGGAGACTTTTGGGAACCCCCATATATAGGGGGTTATGCCCTTCCATGCCTGGAAAGAACTTGGCTCACAACAACATTATTTGAAAACATTGTACAAAATGTATGCTTCATTTACACACACACACACACACACACACACACACACACACACACAGGCAACAGTTATGCATTATTCATACATTCAATAATGATTTCATTATGATTCACACAATAATATTACTGTACTTATTCATGTTATAGTTTCTTGCATTCTGAACAACACAGATGGGATCCCATCCCTATTAGCTAACTTGGGGCTAGACGGAGCAGGGGCACCATGTCCTGCAGGATGGACAATCAACTTGGAAGTAGTGGAAAGGCTCAGTTTGGGCAGTGAGCTCTTTGAAACATAGACACCCTTGTGGACAACATTTAAAGGAAGATCTATTGGTCTTCCAGGGGAGTCATAGCTTAGACATATTACGGGTTTAACTGCTCTCCCAGACTTCTTTGGGGAAACAGGTACAGTCTCTGGAGTACCAGCATTTGCATCAGTCTCTTCTTCAGTAGAAAGGGTACCTCTGCACTGGGTGAAGTCTCCAGTAACAGAACATTATTGGCTCCTTGCATGGCAGATTCTGCTTCCACAATACTTTGCTCATTATTCTCTCCTGAAGATGGCACAGGTTGCTCATCCAGAAGGAACTCTTGGATCATTGAATTTTGTGGCATTGAAGGGATGCTGTCAACATTGTCATATTGTTCTGCAGGTTCTGGTGTGTCACCAGGGAGATTTTCCACAGCAGATTCCTCCTTAGGTAATACAAACAGTTCCACTAGACACAAGGAATCTGCTATTTCAGATGTAATACTCTGCACCTCACTTTCAGGGGGCATTGGTTCCAGGGAAGAAGCGGGGGGGGTTTAGACAGCTCTGAAGGCCCAGTTTCATCCCCACAATTCTGCAGAGGATTGCCTCGAAACATCTGGCTCAGTTCATAAGGAGGATAGTAGGCATTGTCACATTCACTTTTATCAGAAATGGACTGACAGTCATCATCATTCAGGGCCTGCCAGGGGAAGGCCTTAGGTCTGGAACAACAGGGGCAGGCTGACTGTCTCTTTTTGGCAGCAGCACGAGTCACCGGCCTGGGGGAAGTATCGGGTGTTGGTTCAGCATCAATGATCACTTGACTGATGGGCAGTAGGTGGTTGCGGTGCATGGTCTTGACAGCTCTAGTGTTATTCTCAGGGTGCACTTTGTACACTGGCAGGTCATACAGTTTACCAACTACTATGTGGGGAATATGGTGCCACCTTTTTAGTGATTGTATGCTTCCCATGCAGTCCCAAATTGTGCAATAGTACCCTAACTCCGGGTAACAATTGTTGGGCTTTTACTCATTGAGCATATCTTTCTTTGCTGGCAAGATTTCTTTTGGCAGCCATAGTTTGTGCCAGTTGATATGCATAGTTCAAATGATCTTTCAGTTTCTGCATGTACTGCAAATAATTCTTAGTTCAGACTCCATCTGGAGATACCCCAAAGCAAATATCAACGGGCAGCCGGGCCTCCTTCCTGAACATGAGACAATAGGGCGAGGATCCAGTAGCATCACTTTTGGAGCAATTTTAAGCATGTATCAAGGTGCTAATCTGCTGACTCCACTTAGGAGTGTCTTTAGGATGGAGAGTGTCCAACATGTCCAGAAGGGTTCAGTTAAAGTGTTCTGGTTGAGGGTTCCCCTGCGGGTGATAGGGAGTGGTTCTGGACTTCCTCACCCCCCACCGGGAGAACATTTCTTTGACTAGTCTACTTTCAAAGTCTCTGCCTTGGTCAGAATGGATACGTTAGGGGGTACCATAATGGACAAAGAACTTTTCCACTAGCACCTTGGCCACCGTAGAGGCCTTTTGATCCTTGGTCGGGAAAGCTTGTGCGTATTGGGTAAAGTGATTGGTTACTACCAGTTCATTGCCAGTGTTCTTTTGATCATGCTCCATACACAGGAAGTCTATACAAACCAGTTCCATGGGGCACTGGTAGTGATGTTAACAATGGGGCAGCTTTTTGGGGCAAAGCTTTCCACTGGAGGCAGCGACTGCAAGTTTTGACATGATTCTCAACATCTGCCCCCATTTTCAGCCAATAGAATCAGGATCGTACTAAGTTGAGAGTCCGGTCAATACCGAGGTGTCCCATGTGGTTATGGAGGGACCTCAGTATCAGCTGTTTAAAGGCTGTGAGTAGGACCAACTGCTGCTTGTCCACTTGACCTTGATGATCTACTGTCTCTCTATATAATAACTGATCTCGTAACTTTAGTCTGGGGCCTTCTTTGAATAACAGTGTAGTTCGTAAATCAGTAGAACGTAATTTAGACACATCCTTCCCCGCACGCAGGGCATCAGGTGTGGGCTGAATCATGGGGTTGTGGGATTGAGCCCACTGAATGCTGTCACTATCAAACTGGGGTAAAGCACTGATATCTAATGCAGAAAAATGACAATGAGCGGCAGGTATGCAAGTATCTAGGGACTCCAAACAGTTCGCTAGGCAGTCCACGGTGTCTGCAGACAATTGCTCATCTTTGTCAAACTTTTGGCACAAAGCTTTAATAGAAGGTTTGGACAGCTTCACCCAATTGTCTTTGGAATTTGACTGCCATGAAAGGGCATCAGCATCAATATGGTTTGATCCAGGCCGGTATTCAACTGCATAATCGTAAGTTGACAAGGCAGAAAGCCATCGGTGCTCAGTGGCGTCCAGCTTGGCTGAAGTCTTTACATACGTTAGAGGACTGTTATCAGTCTTTACTAATATCTTGGCCCCACAGAGGTACTCATGGAACTGATCAATTATGGCCCACTTTAGAGTGAGGAACTCCAACTTGTGCTCAGGATAATTCTGCTCAGAGGGTGTCAAGCTGCGACTGGTGAAGGCCACAGGTCTCAGGCTATCCTCATATTCCTGATATAGCACATCCCCAAGCCCTTTCAGACTGGCATCCATGGGCAGGACATATGGTTTGGTGGGATCAGCATATGCAAGGACTGGGGGGTGGGTAAGCTGATAGATGACTTCGAAGAATGCTGCCTCGCACTCGGGGGTCCAACAAGTTCCAAAAGGTACACCCGTTTGAAAATATACCATGTCTTCTTCTTTGAGGGGCCCCTTCTTGTGTCTGCGGCATAACCAATAGCCCCTCTGGCAACTTTCCTTCACCTGGTGTGTCCAGCATTAATATTTTGTTTTTCAGGTCTCTCCTATGATGGACTTCTCCATGAACAGTATACTGACTATTGGGTGGCAATACCAAGGAATCAGGGTAATTCTTTCAAACAATTCCAATGGGCTCATCCTGGTCTTCTGCCACAGACTGTCTCTACAGGTCATAAGCTTTCTGGATTAGAGCTGGAATTCTCATTGCCCGGACAGTCTGCCGGTCTCATTTCTCTTGACACAACTGCGCTAACCTCCCAAACATGTGTGCGTTGGTTCCATTGAGAAGGGGGACCCCATCATACATCCTGGTAGGTGGGCACACCAGGGCTAGCATCTCTACTTGTTAGTCTACACCAATCACAGCCGCAGGAAAAGACAGCCAAAGCCGGACATTCCCTAGGTAGGGATAATACTTGTTAATCAGGCCCCACACATGTAGGCCTTCTACAGATTGTAATGGCACATCAGATAAGTGTTTGTCATACCAGTCCTGGAATACAATGGTCACTTGCGACCCACTGTCAAGCAGAGGCCGAGCATGGATACCATTGACAGTCACAGTAGTCTCCATTGAAGGGCCCACCAATCTGGACCAGTCTGAAGGGATGGTAGCAGGAACCTGGACAGACGATTTAGCCACAATGAAGTCTGAGTTAGTATTTCTTGAGTCCTCACTGCAGTCATTTTGGGCACCCCTCGGCCATTGATTTGGTTTTCAGAGCTCCCCTTGGAGTCTGTTTACTACTTTTTCTAAGTCTTTCTGAGACCGGCATTCTCTCTTCATATGGCCATCCTTTCTACAGTGGTGACAAATGATAGACTCCTGGGTCATCCTTGGAGAGAACATTGCATGAGGAACTGAAGCAGTAGCAAGGGATAGGGGTCTGATATCTACTTGCAGTGGCGAGGGTGGTGAAATGAGTCTTAACATTTCCTTTAGGGTGGTAGTCAGTTCTCTAATTTCCACATTAGAGCTGCCCTTTGCAGGGGGTGCCAGGGTGGGAACTCCCACCCCAATGGCCGACGCACTGTGAAAAAGGCCCGAATCTTGTTCCATGGGGGGAACCTTTGCAGAGGTGCCCACCTTCAACTCTGGGACTTCCTTTAGTAGCTCGTCTTTCCAAAACTCAGCCCAGGGTGGAAAGTCCTTTGCAGTCTCGTTAGGTGCCGACATTCGCCCCTGAACCTCACTTGGCTGATCACTCTCAATCACTTGTGCAGTAGCAGCAGATATTGGTGCAATTCCCTCACGGGGTCACCTTTGCTCAACCCCCCAAATTTCTTTCATTAGCTCGTCATAGAAGGGGTGCGATTACAGTTGGGTGGCGAGGAGCAACTGAAGCAGTAATAATTCTGAAAATGGAGCAGACTTAAGGATCCAGTCCAATCTAGTTCGATCTAATTCATCTGATGCCAAACTACCCTTTCTGAGGCACTCTTGTAGCACCTTTTCAAGTAGAGGTACATGCACGGATAATGGCTCCCCTGGGTATTGCTGAGAATTTCTTACTCTCCACCATAGGTAGTCATCTGAATCTGGGCTCCCATACACATTCTCCAATGCATCAAGATAGTCCTGTGCAGTGGGTTAGGGGTTATTGGCCCACTTGGCTCATATGGCATCCAGTGCAGGACCTTAGAGGCACTCACTCCTCTTTCTTTTCTCTGCTTCGGAGCATTGCCATTCAAGTACTACAGGGGTAACAGTCTATCCAGGTCTCCCAGTTATCCTCCCCCTGTGGGGTGGTTAGGGTGCCTGAGAAGATTTTCAGCCTTTGGTAGGAGTCATGACTAATGGCGGGCACAGATATAGGTGCCAGCATTTGCGTGGGCACAGAAGGTAGGGCAGGAACAGGTGCTGGAGTGGGTGGAGGTGTTGGGAAAGGAACATCCCCAGGAGGCAGGAATAATTTCTTAAAATCCTCTACGGTTTTCCATGCCTCCAGTAACAACTTAGCAAATTCTCCTCAAAAGTCTCAGATATGGTGGAGGTTCATTGTCCCTGGGGTCTTTACTGTCTTGTTATCCCTTTACAGGTGGCTAGAATCCCTACTGAGGTAAGTCTGTGGCACTTTAGAGCTGTCCACGAGGTCACTACACTCTACCAAGGCCATGAAATTTGTGCAGTCAAATCAGCCTGTCGACCCACCACCACAGCGTTTTTTAAACAAACATTCAGCTTTGGAGAGTGCTCTTTTTTACAGTGTCCTTACTGATACCCAAGGGGATATCCAGTATAAGCAAGGCATTTAGGAGGTCAGTCTTATGCCCCTTACACCACCCAACCAACTGGTGCACAGCCACTTCTATTGGGGTAGCCATTAAACTTTGACAATTCTTTATTTTGGCCACTAAGAGGGCTAATCCCAATGGTGCCTCCATGATGTAACCCCTAGGTGGCATTATCCAAAGGGCTACTACCCCTGCTTGTGTGACTAGTTGCAGGTTAAGGGGCCTGGGTACTGAAAACGGGTGCCTCCACCTGGAGGACAGGGTTCGTGATAGTGTAGCTGACCTAGGTACAGCCCTCTGGGACACTGTGACCCCCCCTTCCCCTCTAGTGGCCTAGACAATGAACAGAATACACAGGTACAATAACTCCTAATCAGCATACAAATCCCCACTGTTTGCACTTACCACCAGGGCTGGTTCCAGCAGTCCAACCCTGGAGACCCCCTGTAAAATAAGGTTAGACACAGCAGGTAACAGTACAGTGCTTCTGGTACAAAATGGAGCCACAGTCAGGTTAAATGCAAAAAGAACTAGATCCGATTTATTCAGGGGGAATGAACAAGGGAGGGGCGTAATTTGGCTGATTAGTTCTGTAACTGATTCAATCAGGCAATCACGCATGCACTTTAGAGTCCCTTCGTAGTAACACAGTCTGGGTACCCAGTTGGAACAAAGGGGGGCTAGCCCAATTCATTGCCTGGGTAGGCCGGCATTGTAGCTGGTCAGGGCCCTGTGATGGAAAGAAGGAGCATGTACAACCACACACAATTTGTAATCCTGAGCCAGGAGGCTCAGTTTGTGATAATTAGACAAGACAACTAAATCAGATGACACACTTTGACTGCACTGTTGTTGCAGGGAGCTACCCTGGTGTTTACTTAGACTACCCAGTACAGGTGACAGGATGGATGAAAAGGAGACTTTAGGGTGACTTGCTGGTTTGCCTGGAAAAACAGGGTCCACATGAATCATGGAGGTGTCATTCCTGTTCTAGGTGTTGAGCAGGGTCTGATCCCCGGGCAGGTCTTCTCATTGATGGTTTTCTCTGTGTGCGAGTAGCTGGCTGGGCCAAGTTGTCAGGGCCCAGGCTGGGTGAACAGTTCGGATTCAGTCCGGTAAATGCTGGATGAAGTTTCCAGCAAGCGTGACACAATTAGGCAGTGGGGAACCAAATTGTGACCCACTAACAGCATTCAGCACACTTATAGTAAAAGAAAAGCAATACCACAGTTCGGATAACAGTCCGGTTGCAATTTCAGCTTTCCTGAGCAAAACCGTGATCTCTGGTTATTCAGATGTCCTGACAGGCTGATAGCGTACAGCAAATCTTCGGTCTTCTTCAGGCAAAGGTACAGTTACAATTTGGTGGCTTTTGTCAGAATTAGTTTGGATACAGTCTGGTTATTTAAGCACTCTAAGAATCCCTTTCGAGGGACAGCTGGCAGACAGGCCAATCTCAGCCTTTCCACTGGTTTCCCACATGACTATGCAGGAGCAGCTGCTCGAAGGAGTTGAGCTGTTCACTCTCTCTCCTCTCCTCTCCAAACTCAGGCTGACACTCTGCTGCAGGCAGCACCTGGACTTCCTTCTGATCCAAAAAGAGTTCGGTTGGTTGATTCATCTGTCTGTCTGTCAAAGCAAGGGCTCTCCCTCCAGGTCTGTTTAGGCACCAAAATTAAAAAACCTACAATTTCTACAGAAATTCACGCCCACAAGACCCCTGGGGACAGACTACATTTTAAGGTCCCTAAAAGGTACTGATTGGTGCAATACAGAAATGTCCATGTTGCAAGAAAAAGCAGGTTAGACAAACTGTAATACCATTATTATTAGAACAGCTAATCAGCAAACAGTTACCTGTTCTAACAGAGCTCCCTCTGCACCATTAGCGATGGCAGAACAGAGCAATATTATTGCAGTTCGGGTGGGACTCAAGCCTGGAAACACTCGGCCCCTACCCAGATTAATTACACACTACAAAAATAATGTCTCTTAAAGGGACAGGCACAGAGGCCAACAGGGCACTTGCATGTAAGCACATTTACACCTGTAAGACAAAGAATGCCCGCCTGGCAATGGGCATTTAAGCACACTCAAGGAAGACTTTTGGGAACCCCCATTTATAGAGGGGTTACACCATATACTATTTGCAGCACTGCCAAAACACCCGGGCACTGGGGGAGTTAACAGCCAGTCTCTCTGGCTTCTCAAGTCATTCCTCTGCTGATTTCTCCACTCTGATTGAGCGCTCCCCACTCGCTGCCATGTATCCACTTGTTCATTCTTGGTTTGGCACCAAGAAGCTACTCTGGAACCCATGGGAACAGTGTTTTGTGGCACTGCAGAGAAGACAGCTATGACCAGAAAAAAGAACAGCAGCTGAACAAGTGAAGCAAGCTCAGAGAAGGAAAGGAGTGCTGATGCTCTGTGACTGGGGTCTGTATTCAATATTGTTAACCGGGTAGATAAAAGTGCCTGTTTTCAGGGGTGACCCTGGTGCATGGGGGGGGGGGGTGTCAAGTGACTTGCTCAGAGTTGCACAGTATTGCAAGCAGAGGTTGTGGGGAACCAAACCAGGGTCTGCTGGAGTGAGTGGGTTGAGGAGGTTAAATGACTTGCTCAGAGTCGCACAGTATTGCAAGAGCAGGTTGTAGGAATCAAACCCTGGTCCGCTGGAGTGAGTGGGGTGCCTATTAATTCTCTGGTACCCAGGTGTAGGTGTGTGTGTGCACGCACGCGCGTGTGTGTATAAACAAATCAAGCAATGAGAGCTAATTTCACTAAGGATTTATTCAGGCTAACATATATATTTTTTAACTATAATACATTTTGTACAATTTTTACATTTTGCGAACCAAATTGAGGCAAGTGCTATGCATTTTTTAACTTGATTAGCAGTTTGTGCTAATTAATTTGTGTAGCTTATTTAAAACCCTGTCCATCCACTATGTACATTAATCGAGGATGATGTAATAACTATATGTATAAATGTAAGATTCTGCATGTATACACATACTTACCCAGATAAATGGATATATCACACTCCATTTATGTCCACTCTTATTGCATAAATGTATTTATATTTATAGCCCATCAGGGCTCTTTCTGTTTACTGCTGTGCATTTTCAATTATGGTCTCTCCTAGACCTTGTTTTTTTATGTTGATTGTGTGCATGAGCAAGAAACATATTGCGTCAGCTTTCCAGAAGCAGGTTGTGAAGGCGCGGCACTGTTGTGGCCATTGCCCCCACAGCCTTTACAGGCTTGGCCCGCTTTCCCCAGTGCCATGGCATGCTGCTGCTGACACTAGTTCAGCCAGCGTGCCACCACCTTGAAACATTTCAGCCACTGCAATCAGGGACTGCCTCGTCATTGCCGCATCAGCCATTCGCTGCAATGAGGGAGCGACCCATCATTGCTGGGTGGAACTTTGGCAAGTATAATATTGTTTGTGAACATGGCACCGGTTTGCCGTCGGGTTCACAAACAATATTATGAACCCTTAGTGCCAAGGCGGTGCACCCCCAACAGTGTGTGCTTGCCGACGGGGACCCAATCCTCATTGGCTTCAGTGCCCCTGCACTGTACTTTGATGCTGCTGATGGGGGAGCCCACTCCCCGTTGGCATAATGACCCCTCCACAAACACCCAGTAGATTTGTGATGAGGCGGTGCCCAATCCCCATCGGCTTTTGCTTCTCCCCTTTTATGCCGACTGGGGTGCCCAATCCCTGTCAGCTACAGCTGCCCCCCCAAATAAACACTCCATTGGCACTGGGACCTGTCCACAGCGTGCCATACCCTAACAAAAAAAAAAAAAAAAAAAAAGTCCCACAATGTTTTGTTTTTCCTTTTTAACCTGTGGAAAAAGAAACAGTCCCTTGCGGTCTCCTGCCCCCTTCCACAACCCGCGTGCACCCACTACGAAACCTGCCTCCCCACAACCCCCCTCACCCCATACTTACCTCCAGAGTCTGGCGCGACAATCTTCGATGGACCGGGAACACGTCTGCACTCTTCAAAGCTGGCTGCGAACTGGGGAAATGCCGGTAAGCTGTATAATGGAATAAATAGGGGTTTTCCAACTTTGATGCATAACTCGAGCATTTTTAGGAATTTTTGCACCAAATTTTCAACATGGGGTTTTTGGGACCCCTCCTCATGAATTCTGCCACTGGCATGGCGTTATTCGGCCCCAAAAGGTGATTTCACGGTCACTGCGTGGAATCCCCTTTCGGGACCGATTAACAAAATGACAGTGCCAGTGTTCATGAAGTGGGCTCTCAAAAAGCCTAGGTTGCAAATTTGGTGGAAAAATCCCAAACATGACTGTTTTATGAGCGTCTGTTGTGCAGTTGCTATGCACGCTCGTAACTTCACGAATTTGCAATATTTCATGCCAGATTTTCAATATTGGCATTTTTTCACACCTCTTTGTGAACAGTACAGCTGTCATTTTTCACATCCTGGCCGAAATGTGTTTTCAATCTTCCGGCACAGAATAATGTGGTCGCTGTGGGAAATCAGAGTTCGGGACAGATTAAAAAATGACAATGACACTGTTCATGAGCAGACATCCTAAAATGCCTGTGTTGAAAAGTTGATGATGATACTCCATAAAATGACTTGTGCTATGAGCATGTGTTGCGCAGTTTGCACGCACACTCGTAACTTCGCAAATTAATAATATTTTCACTCCAGATTTTCAACATTGCCATTCTTCTGCACCTCCTTATGAACAGTACAGCTGTCATTTTTCACATCCTGGCCCAAATGTGTTTTCACAGTTCTGGTGCAGAATAGTGCAGTCACTGTGGGAAATCCATGTTCGGGACACATTATAAAAATGACAGTGACACTGTTCATTAGCAGAGGTACTAAAATGCATATGTAACCCCCTTGCAAATGGGGGTTCTTAAAAGCTCCCTCAAAGCTTGCCTAAGAGCTCCCTGCCAGGCTAGGTCCTGCTTCTTTTTAGCCATATAAATGGATAGCAAGGAGTGTTTTGAAGCCTCCGTGTACTGTTTCTTCAAGGACTGCCTGTTGCAGTCGTGATTATCTGAAATGGGCGGGGGAGAGTGATTGTTTGTTGAAAATAACGTAAAGTAATAATGAGAATGTAATTGTTCTAACCTGCCTTCCTTTGCAGTGAGGACTGTTTCGGTTGTCTCCTCCATTTTGGTCCGGAACTGACGAATTGGACCAATCAGTACTTCGGGATTCTGGAGAGCTGTCTACCCAACAGAGGAACTGCTTGTAAGTAGGAGAGGGCATTATGGGATATAGCACCTTTTCGCACCATTGAAGGGAGAAGATTTATTAACTGACAGGCGTGCCAGCCAATAGGCATGGGTAGCACCCGAATTCTAAGGAGAGCTCCCTGCTGAAAAGAGGCAGATGCGTTGTGGCTGGTGAGAAGAAAGGAGCTCTGTGCTTCTGCGCGAGTGGAGTGTTCGCGTGGGAAGCGCGTGAAGGCCTGCGTTGGCCATTTGTCTGCCGTTGGGAGAGATGGACTGAATCCGCTATGCTCTGTCAGAGGAGGCTGGTGCCAGCCCAGCTACCCACCAGGCTCTACCTGTTATTGAGGATTTGAGAATCTGCTGAATTGCGCTCGGTCCTCGGGAAAGTGGTAGCCGCTGTTGCAGCACTTTAGCTGACTGACAGTCGGGTGATCCTTGGAAGCTGCTGCCTGGTGTGGTACCCCTCTGGATTTGCCATATAAATGTGTGAGGAGGCTGGTGAACTTCAGGCTCAACCCTGTCAGTGGTGCAGCATCTGTTAGTTGCTGGAATCATGAGTACTGAATCAGGGTAGCTCTCTGCTAAGTTGCAACTGTAGTTTCCTGTTGTGCCATTATACTGCTGACTGACCAACTGGTTCTCTTGTCCATCCCGATTGCTACCGTTATTGTTTTAAAGGTTATCTGTGTTAGGGCCCCAACCAGCTGCCATGGTGGACTAGCCATTAGGGCTTGGGTACCCAGGGACGGTAAACATTAGGGTCAGGCCTGTGCACAGAGCCCTAGGTAGATAAGTATATTAATAAGCTAATCAACTTAATCTTTCCCCTGTCCTTGTTACTTCCCCCCAGAAGTAATCCGATTGTCTGTTTTGCAACTACACTCTGGCTAGTTTGTGCATTTATGGTGTACTACTGTCTAGTGGCTGTGATATAACTGCACCTTATTTTACAGGGTGTCTTCTGAGCGAGCTGAGAGGTACCAGCTGGGGGGCAAGTGTACTGGGGAAAAGTACTGCTCGTACCTCGTGTGAGCCATTAGTGGGACACCAGGGGGGTTGCAGTAGCCCAGAGGGCTGTGACAGAGAATCTAAACGGCATCAACCCCGACCTCTGGGTGGAGGCCCCCACCAACGGATCTGGGCCCCTTACCCTGTCTCCAGGGAAGTAGGTGGGGTAGTAGCCCCAAAGGTAGCGCCCCCCTTGGGGTTACACTTATGTTGAAAATTTGGTGACAAAAGTCCTTAAAATGAGTGTGTTACATGCGCTAGGCATGAGCTCTTGCATGCTCGTATCTTCTCCAACTTTGGCAGTATTTTCCCTCAAGATTTTCAACATTGCCATTTTTCCAGATCCCCTTATGAACAGTGCAGCTGTCATTTTTCAAATCCTGTCCAAAATGTGTTTTCCGTCTTCCGGCTCACAATAGCATGGTTGCTGTGGGAAATCAGTGTTTGGGACACATTAAGAAAATCACACTGACACGGTTCATGAGCAGAGGTCCTAAAATGCCTATGTTGAAAATTTTGTGATGAAACTCCATAAAATGACTATGTTACAAGCATGCGTTGAGCAGTTTCCACGCACCCTAGTAAGTTCGTAAATTAGTAATATTTTCATGCCAGATTTTCCACACTTGCATTTTTTCCACACCTCCTTATGAACAGCTGTCATTTTACATTCTGGCGAAATGTGTTTCGCGCTTCCAGCGCACAATACCGCAGTCAGTGTCGGAGATCAGTGTTTGGGACAGATTAGGATTGAGTGAGTGGGGGGGACTGACCGAGCTCAGCTGAGCTCTGTCTTGACTGCTGCAGATTTCTTTGTGGGCAGGAAAAGGCATCAACGCAGGCAGGAGCCCAGTACAAAGGGTAGACTGCAGCACCGGGAGACACAGAACGAGCGAGTGAGGGAGGGGAACTGAGTGACCTCAACGGAGCTCTGTTGGGACTGCTGTGGATTTCTTTGTGGGCAGGAAAAAGGCAGCAATGCACGCAGTGGCCCAGTACAAAAGGGCAGCCTGTAGCAGCAGGAGAAACAGAACGAGCGACTGAGAGAGGGGGAGTGAGCAAGCTCAATGTAGCTCTATTGTGACTGCTGTGGATTTCTTTGTGGGCAGAAAAGGGCAGCAATGCAGGCAGAAGTCCAGTACAGAAGGCTAGCCTGCAGCACCAGCAGAAACAGAATGAGTGAATGAGAGAGGGGGAGTGAGTGAGGTCAACGGAGCTCTGTTGGGACTGCTGCAGATTTCTTTGTGGGTAGGAAAAGGTGCCAACAGAGGCAGGAGCCCAGTACTAAAGGCCAGCCTGCAGCGCCAGGAGAAACAGAATGAGTGAGTGAGACAGGTGGAGTGAGTAACCTCAGAGCTGTGTTGGGACAGCTGCAGATTTCTTTGTGGGCAGAAAAAGGTGCCAACACAGGTAGAAGCCCAGTACAAAAGAGCAGCCTGCAGCTCCGGGAGAAACACAATGAGTGAGTGAGAGAGTGGGAGTGAGTGAGCTCAATGCAGGTCCATTGTAACTACTGCAGATTTCTTTGTGGGTAGGAAAAGGCGGCAACGCAGGCAGGAGCCCAGTACAAAAGGCCAGCCTGCAGCACTGGCAGAAACGGGATGAGCAAGTGAGAGGGGGGAGTGAGTGAGTTGTACGGAGCTGTGTCAGGAGTGCTGCAGACTTCTTTGTGGGCAGAAAAAGCCACTAATGCAGGGAGGAGCCCAGTACAAAAAGGCAGCCTGCAGCAGCAGGAGACACAGACTGAGCGAGTGAGGGGAGGAAGTGAGTGAGCTCAATGGAGCTCTGTTGGGAGTGCTGTGGATTTCTTTGTGGGCAGAAAAAGGCAGCAATGCAGAAGGGGCCCATTACAAAAGGGCAGCCTGCAGCACCGGGAGAAACACAATGAGCGAGTGAGAGGGGGGAGTGAGCGAGCTCAACGGAGGTCTATCCTGACTGCTGCAGATTTCTTTGTGGGCAGGAAAAGGCACCAATGCAGGCAGGAACCCAGTACAAAAGGCCAGCTTGCAGCGTGGGCAGAAATGGACAAGCAAGTGAGAGGGGGGAGTGAGCAAACTCAACAGAGCTGGGTTGGGACTGCTGCTGATTTTTTTGTGGCCAGAAAAAGCCACCAATGCAGGCAGGAGCCCAGTACAAAGGGTCAGCCTGCAGCAGCGGGAGACACAGAATGAGCGAGTGAGGGAGGGGGAGTGAGTGAGCTCAATGGAGCTCTGTTGGGAGTGCTGCAGATTTCTTTGTGGGAAGAAAAAGGCAGAAATGCATGCAGGGGCCCAGTACAAAAGGGCAGCCTGCAGCTCCGGCAGAAACAGAACGAGTGAGAGAGAGGGGGAGTGAGCGAGGTCAGTTGGAGCTCTGTCAGGACTGCTGCAGATTTCTTTGTGGGCAGAAAAAAAAGGCACCAACAGAGGCAGGAGCCCACTACAAAAGGGTAGCCTGCAGCGTCAGGAGAAACAGAATGAGCGAGTGAGACAGGGGGAGTAAGCAACCTCAACAGAGCTCTGTTGGGACAGCTACGGATTTCTTTGTGGGCAGAAAAAGGTGCCAAAGCAGGCAGTAGCCCAGTACAAAAGGGCAGCCTGCAGTGCCAGGAGAAACACAATGAGCGAGTGAGAGTGGGGGACTGAGCGAGCTCAACTGAGCTCTATCATGACTGCTGCAGTTTTTGTGGGCAGAACAAGGTGGCAACGCAAGCAGGAGCCCAGTACAAATGGCCAGCCTGCAGCACCGGCAGAAACGGAATGAGCGAGTGAGGGAGGGGAAGTGAGCAAGCTCAACGGACCTGTGTCAGGACTGCTGCAGATTTTTTTGTGGGCAGAAAAAGCCACCGACAGAGGCAAGAACCCAGTGCAAAAGGGCAGCCTGCAGCGCCAGGAGAAACAGAATGAGCAAGTGAAAGAGGGGGAGTGAGCCACCTCAATGGAGATCTGTCAGGATAGCTGCATATTTATTTGTGGACAGAAAAAAGTGCCAATGCAGGCAGGAGCCCAGTACAAAAGAGCAGCCTGCAGCACCAGGAGAAACAGAACGAGCAAGTGACAGAGGGGCACTGAGCGAGCTCAACGGACCAATGCAATCAACATTCGGCATTGATAAATGCTTGTCTTTTTCTCCTTCCAATCCTTTTGTTAGCCCCTGGTACTTTTATATTAGCTGCTGTGCAGCACTACTGTATGCAGTGCCTGCTACTTTCATGTTCCTCTCAGGGAGCCCAATGATTCTATACACTGTGTAGATTTTCCTTTGTGGCCCCTATCCTGTGCATTTGCTCTCCAAGTCCCTTTCTACCCCGTCCCTCTGAGCACCTACAGTCTTCCCCAATGCGGCTTAGCTAGAGGTTCCTGCCACCTACTGCTGGCTGCTCACCCTCCATATCTTCTTAACTAGCCCCTTGGGGGCTCTTCACATAGCCATTTTGTGGCTGATCAGTAAAGGAAGGCATATTTGCCCTAGCCTCCTCCCCCTCCCAAACCTCTCCCATCTTCTTTGCCACCTACATGGAGAAGGCTATAGCCTGAACTTTTTGCTGGCTGAAACATAGAAACATAGACATTGATGGCAGATAAGGACCGAATGACCCACCAAGTCCACCCATTTCCCTACCTATTGGATAATCTGCAGATCCAAGTTAGTCAACAGCCTACTTCCTCCTACCTACAAATGGAATTTCCTTATGTCTTTCCCATACATTCTTGAAGTCCTCCGTTATTTTTGACCCCACAACCTCCTCAGAAAGGCAGTTACTCCATCCACCACCCTTTCTGTGAAAAAATACTTCCTCACTCTGCCCTATGCTGTCACCCTTCTATCTTTACATTGTTCCCCCATGTTCTTGCACATCTTTTTCTAAAAGATGCTACTCTCTTGAAATTTGTTGATTCCCTTGAGGTACTTGACACTTTTTATCATGTGCCCCCTCTCCTTCCTTTCCTATGGCTTCTTGTGCAGACACTTCACCATTTTAGTTACCCTCCTCTTAGCTGGCAGTTGAAAGTGCTTGCCATAACTGTTACTGTAGCGCAGCACATGTAGCACTGAACTGGCTGAGTAGTAACAGCTGCAGCATTTCTGGTCAATGGTTTTCTGACCAGCCTACCTGTCTGCTACATACAGTTGGGGCCCAGGACCCCCCCTCACTAGGTGCCAGGGAAATATTAGACAGAAGCCCCCAAAAAAAAAAAGACACACACCATTTGCTACTGGCCATGAGGCAGTTGGCCTTTTACATCACCAGGGTATGCCAACACTGGCATCCTGGGACAACTCAAAACCCTTCAATCACAAGTGTCCCCTTTTTAAATAATGCAGGGACCACTAGCCAGAGAGCATCCCCACTAGCCCATTAGGGCTACTGTCTACATCTGCTGACCACCAGCAGGCCTCCTAGGGTCACTAAGTGGTTTTACTGAGCCCCCAGTATAAAACTTACCTTCCATTAGTGCTGTACTGTACCCCCTTCGTTTTTTTAAATTTATTATACATTTTGGTCATGGCTGCCTAAGCCTTCAAACCCCACTTCTCCAACTCTGTCTCTTGCTATTATACCCTATGTTTCCCATATTAATCTGTATTTGTTGTGATGCTGACAGTCTGAGTTTAGTATTGTGTGTGTGGTGCTGGAGGGCCAGCTTGAGGAGAGTGCAACTGCCTGTACCTATAAGCACCTCCTTTTGTAGCATGGGTGGCCATCGCATTAAGACTGAAGAGCGTGCCAGCTTGTACATGCACATGTTTGTTGCATGCATGCACGTGTTGAGCTGCTGACTCTGAGGGGAGTAAAATTACTTACAGATTCAGTCTCATCGTGGGGCAATTTGGGGAACAGTTTTAAGTTCTGAAGATGTGGGGTGACAGGGCTGGGAGTGCAAGATGAAAAGGGTACATGGTAAAGTTGAGGAATAAATATTTAATAAATTAATGCATTTTACATTGTCTGCTCTGGCTTCTTGTCCACATCACAATCCCCCTATTTATGACATCATAGTTACCTCCACAACAAATTGTCATGTAAACAGAATTGTGATGTTAGGTGTAGACAAGCATACAGAGCAGAATATAATTAAGGAATAATGGTGGGAATTTCAGAAAGAAAACATCAGCTATAGCAATTGTCTAAATATTAAATTTTTTCATATTTACACTCGTTTTTATCACCCTCCCACCCCCAAAAGTTGTAGCACCCGACTAAGCTTTTGGGATATTAAACTAATTGTTTCCTGCAATTTACTTTTAAACATAGATGAGAAAGTAAGCGCCTCAGCTGGGACATAAATATAAGCAAATCACACTCCTGTGTGATAGTTACAAGTAAATATTTGTCTTTCCATTGGGTTGTGCATTTAGAAAGAGTAATGTGCTCGGGGAGAGCTCAGGTTCCAGTTGTCTCAGTTGCACAGCTGGTTAGCACAATCGGAACGGTATGCCTGGCGATATGGGTTCAAGTCCCAGCTGAAGCACTTATTCTTTCTCATCTCCATTTGTATAAGTTCCATAAAATATGCACACCACACTCCTGTGTGATTGTTACTTTATTTTAACTTTGTAAATCCAGCAATCACCAAACATGCTGGATGCTGCGCAGTTCCATTTTATGTCATGCTGTGGCGCAGCACCACTCACCCCAATACAAAATGTATTGGGGTAAGTGATGTGGCTCTGCACCATGACATGAAATGAAACCATGCGGCATCCACCATGTTTGGTGATTGCAGAGTTTACAAATTTAAAATAAAGTAAGTAAACTGCAAGAAAAAAATTATTTTAACCTTTGCTGTGCCACAGACTGCTCTAGCAGTCCAGGATTCTTTTATGTTCTAATTCTGTTGGCAGCCTAAAGCTTAATATCCCCAAAAGCTTAATCTGGGGCTAGAACTTTCAGGTTTGAGCGGGTGATGAAAATGAGTGTTTTCCTTTAACTGCCTAGTTACTAAAAAGAAACTACAGATGGCCTGGTGGTGCTGATGGTTGAATTGCTGGATGCCACGCCTGCGATCTGGGTTCAGGGCCAGATCTGGGTCTCCAGGGGCCAGCAGGAGAGGGAGGGGGATTGAGCATCCAAAGGACTGCTCTCCTCTCTTGGGGTGGGTTGCGGGTAGCTCCCGATGCAGTAGCAGTCTCTGGTGGAGACCAGTGGTAGGGCAAGATGTCAGGACGTATTTAGGGGGAGGGTTGTTGACAGCATTCAGTGGCGAGAGGCTTAGAGGTATAGGCTGCGCAGGAGCCCTTGCATGTTGTGGCCCTAGAGGAAACCAAAACAAAGGGAAAATACCCTTACTACCGAGGTAGGCGATAGTGGGATCAGTGGCTGGGACCCATGCCCAGTGCCAGGCTGTACTGGCATGCACTTCTGGTCTGCCTCCTCCCATCCAGTTTATCCACTAGATTCTAGATAGAGCACCAGATGAGATGGTGGCTCCACACCAGGGTGGCTTGAGCCGGGGGGTTGAGTGGCTGAAATGAGGTGGAGGGAGTGCCCAGACTGGAGAACATGTCTAAGGCTTCAGGCAGGCAACAGAAGCACCAGCCGAGCATCCACACCTGAGAGAGGCCATGGCAACCCCCCAAAGATTCTTTACAAGTTTGGTGATCCGGAGCCCTGTCAATGGTGCAGGAAGCATAACAGCTGGTGTCTTCATCCTGCCTTGTGTCAGTCTAATGGGTGAAGCAAGATGGCTCCTCATTCCATTAGAGATCAGTCTTATGAACACTGAATTCCACCTTATAGCCCCCGAGTGATGGAGCCCATTCTAAAACTCAGGCTAATGGTGTGGTACCGGTCCAGTGTCTTCCCCACACACAGAACCCACTTTTTTTTTTTTTTTTTTTACCTCCGAGTCCTTCCCAACCAACCCACATGATCAGTATTTGTGTTCTTCATTCTGACCCATTTTCCCTTTTATGTCTACAGCTCTGATAGGATGCTGACCAGGGGTAGGAGGACATTGACCACATGTATTGGATAAGTACTGCTTTTTGTTTACCCTACATTGTTTGCCATAGTTAGTAAAGAGCCCATTGCTGTACTTGTTTTACAGGTATGACAGCCTGACAGGATGTTCCCCTGAGAGTCCCTTATCCCAGGCTCCACAAGAAACAGATAAGAAATCTCTATCTATGCTATGATGTTAACCTCTAATGGTGCAACCTCAAGTATTATTTGTACTGTATGTAACCCCCCTATAAATGGGGGCTTCCATAAGTCTTTCTTGGGTGTGCTTAAATGCCCACTGCCAGGCAGGCGTTCTGTGTCTTTACAGGTGTAAAAGTGTTTGCATGCGTCTTCCCTGCCAGCTTCCGTGCCGGTCTCTTTAAGAGACCTTATTTTTGTAGTGTATAATTAATCTAGGTAGGGGCCGAGTGTTTCCAGGCTCAAGTTCTGCCCGAGCTGCAGTAATATTGCTCTGTTCTGCTATCGCTAATGGTGCAGAGGGAGCACTGTTAGAACTGGTAATTGTTTGCTGATTAGCTGCTCTAATAATGATGGTATTACAGTTTGTCTAACCTGCCTTTCTTTGCAGCATAGACATTTCTGTATTGCGCCAATCAGTACCTTTTGGGTACCTTAAAATGGAGTCTGTCCCCAGGGGTCTTGTGGGAGTGAATTCCTGTAGGAATTGTAGTTTCTTTCACTTTGGCACCTAAATGGATCGGGGAGCCCTTGCTTTGACAGACAGATGAATCAACCAACCAAACCCTTTTTGGATCAGAAGGAAGTCCCGGTGCTGCCTGCAGCAGAGGTCAGTCTGAGTTTGGAGTTGAGAGAGTGCACAGCTCAAGTGATTCAAGCAGGTGCTCCTGTGTAGTCACATGGGAAACTGGTGGAAAAGCTGAGTTTGGCCTGTCTGCCTGCTGTCCCTCGAAAGAGAGCCTTAAAGAGCGCTTAAATAACCGAACTGTATCCGAACCAATTGTTTATTTATTTAGCTTTTGTTAACCAGGTAGATACACTAGACAAAACATATGCCTATTTTCAGGTATGACCCGGGAGAGTACAGGAATTGAAAGAACATACAGAGTACAACTTGAAGCAAGTAAGGCAGATAAAGTGAAATCAAAAGAGAGCATAACATACATAGAAGATAACTCAGGTTTCAACAGTGACACAGTCAAATATAAAATCAAATACAGAGTCAGAATGACAATATTCAAAGCAATATAAACAGATGTATACAACATTTTCACAATAACACAGGGCCACGCCCAGGCGGGCAGACAACCATGGCAGAACCGGAGCCAAGGATATGCTCAAGTATACTGCAGGTATCATGGTAATTGGGGGGGTTTAAGGCAGACACATACTGAGGCAAGCTTCAAGTGTGTCCAGGGGGAGGTTCGGAGGCATGCATGGGAGGGGGAGGACAGGACCTGAACTGGAAGGAGTTCTATAATCTGGGGGCACATGACGCAAAATCCCTGTCCCCCATTTGGGTGCACCTCACAGGAACCTTAAGGATAGAGGAGCCCATAGACGTTAGGGAGTAGACAGTGGGGACAGCAGGTACAAGGAGCTCCGCTAACCTGGGGGGTGCCTGAGCCCAGTACCTTACCCATGAAGCAGCCCAAGACAACGATCATGTAGTTGTACAGGGAAAGCCCGTTAAGCTTAGCATACAGATAGCAATGGTGAGTGAGGAGAGTGGCTGCTAGTGCAAAGTGACAAATGTTATTGTAGGCAATGGTCCACCTAGTGAGGTGTACCATGGAAGTACAGGCAAACAAAAGTAGCCCATAGCAAAGGGATGGTAGAAACACTTCTGGCCAATGCTAGGTGAGCAGCCGAAGTAAGATTATTGTTTGCCCTATACGCCAAACCAAACTTCCTGTTAACAGCATGACATACATTAGGAATGTGGTGACCAAGATCGAGCTCAGGGTCAAGTGTCACCCCAAGGTATTTGACAGAGTTGGTGATGAGAACGGGTGCACCATTATTACTCAAGATAGATACACAGAGGGACAGAGGAGGCCTTTAACTTAGCCAGGGATTCAAACAGCATGGCCTGAGTCTTTTTAAGATTTAGGACCAGCTTGTGAGAAGATATCCAGGATAGGATACCCCTGAAATTCTCACTTGATTGGTGGTTAATGATCCCAATATCTCGAGAATGAGTGAGAATAACCAGGTCGTCAGCATACAGTATAGACCTGCAGGAGGCAGCAGCAGAGGGAAGATAGTTGATGAATATGGAGAAGAGCAGGGGTCCAAGGATTGACCCCTGGGGAACCCCCGAGGACACTCAGGTGACGTCTGAGAGCACCTTACTATATTTGGTAAGTTGCTGCATGCCCTGAAGGTAATTGGAGAACCAACTGAGTGTGGAAGGGGACAGGCCCAGGGACCTAAGCCGAGTGCAAAGTAGTGCATGGTCAACTAGGTCAAAGGCCTTAGAGAGATCAATAAAGATAGCCTCAGAAAGTCTGCCCTGGTCCATAGCAGTCCTTATCCCAGAAGTGACAGTGACCAGGGCTGAGGTTGTACTGTGTCCTTTTTGAAAGTTATGCTGTGAGAGAAACAGTAGCTCATGAGACTGAATATAATCCTTGAGTTGCTCCGCTACAACTTTCTCAAGATGCTTACTGATAGCAGACAAGATGGCAATCGAATGATAGTTGACAAGAATCCTAGGGTTGCCCTGTTTGAATACAGGGACAACCCTCGCCACCTTCCATAGGTCAGGGATAACCCCAGAGGCTAAGCATAGGTTGACGATATGGGCCACAGGAGAGGCAATGAAGGCAGCAGCAAGTCAGAGAAGCTTGGGTTCCATACCATTTGTGGCCGGCACTAGAAAAGGGGGGAGAGACCAGAGAGCAATCTCTGCATCTCTTGCGCAATGACAGCCTTGAAGTGGAACAGAGGATGGGAGGTAGGAGCCAGTTGAGGCAGAGGGACTTTTTTTTTTTTATTTTATTTTAAGAATCAGTTTACAACCTTTGAGCCAGAGGCTCGTTTCCAAAGGTACTTCGTCACATAAAGACATACATTGTGTTTTTGGTTACATAGCAAAGATTTGCAAAACAATCGGCGTTCAACAGAGGCGCCACATCACATTGTGGTCAGACAGATACAACTGGGTACAGGGTACATGTAATTGATAACAGGTGTTACACAAGTCGGTATCAAGTGAGCAATCTGGTAGGTAAACATGAAACAGCTGGCACTGCCAGTTAAACATAGGCATGGTGTACAGGGAAGTGGTGGAGGGGATGGTTAGGTGGAGAGCTGCCCGGGGGGGCATTGTCAAGAGAAGCAGAGGTGGAGGCTATGTTCAGAGACAGGAGCAGTTACGAGTGCTGAAGATGTGGTTCCGAAGTGTGGTTTTGAAGTTGGAGATGGTAATGGCATTGGTGATGGTGGCAGGGAGAGAGTTAAACCAGGTTGGGGCTCTATAGCAGACGACTTGGACAGGCCTGTCACAACCACTGGAGAAGAATAGAGAGGTGAAGGCGGACAGGTCAGAGAAACGCAAGTTAAATGCATTGGCGTTGTTTAGCGGATTATTACAGCTAGCACCATCGATGAGCATGTCAGGAGTTTCACTCGTGGAGGAGCCACTCACTATATTTTTAATATTCCTCCAGAAATTCCTAGGGTCCTTAGCTGAAGTCCGTAAGGCAGTTTTGCAAAATTCACTTTTTGCAGCCCTGATCACCTTTTTGCATTCATTCTTGAACCTCCTGTAATGCTGAAATATGGCCTGGTCCATCGAGACCTTGAAATTGGCCCAGTACTTGTCTTTAGCCCTGATGAGTAGGGATGTAAGTTTGTCATAGCAGTCATACACGTCATTGATTCCATGATGTTTGACCCTTATTCAGGACTTCCATGACTTTCACTAGTGTCATCAGAATGTAGCAATGACGACAGTGCCACAACATTTACTACTGTTTACTAATGATTTCATGAACAAACAAACAATGTGTCATTAAAACCTCATCCATGACAAACTTACATCCCTACTTATAGAGCAAGGAGGCTCCCATGCAACCATTTTGTTGCAGCCCCCCTTACACTCTGTCTGACCAGGGGGGCATGCTTATCCTGTAACACCCCAAAGGTAGTAAGGAAATAACTGACTGCAGAGGAGGCAGTCTGGGCATCCATCACTTCAGACCAGTTCGTGAGCATAAGATCCCCCTGGAAAGACCCCAGGTCGAACCTGGAGAAGTCCCTGACTTGGATGATTTTAGAAGGGATCTTTGGGGCAGAGACCTTCCATGTGCAGCACATAGGGGCATAGTCAGAGATGGAGTCTGGGAGGGTGCCTGAAGAGCTAATCCTCTCAGGCCTATTGGACACGATCTAGCCCAGGATGGAGCTAGTACCACTAGTAGATGACCACCTGGTGGGAGCCTTATAAAGTTGGGACAGTGAAATGCCTGCTAGCAGAGACTCATACTTCTTGACATTACCTCCAAGCCAGTTTAGATTAAGATCCCCAAGGATCATAAGTTCATTATTCCCAGTCCTAGAGCCAACAGAGTCATGAAGAGAGGATAAACCCAGTACAACCCCCTGTAGAGGGATTGTAGGTACACAATATGTAGCTTATTTGCATTACCAAGTAGCAGCACAGTGTGCAGTAGTTCACAAGAAGACTGTAGAGGCTATAGACAGGTCAGGTTGAGATGACTCCCGTAGTAGACCAGAATACCACCTCTGTGATGATTCTCTTTTTCTGGACGGTCCTGTCTAACAAAGTCAAAGCCAGGGAGTGCGCAGGCTGAATCTGGGATGGAAAGTTTAAGACAAGTTTCAGTTATCCCAAGGATGTCATTCTTGTAATGGGTGATCCAGGCGAGGAGCTCTGCCAAGTTGGGCAGAAGGCTGCAGACATTGAGATTAGTTATTTTTAGCCCTTTGCCAGACAGCAAGTCCAAAGGAATGAGTAAGCTCAGCATGAAGGGCCAGGGTTCAGCTCCACATCCCCTGCAAGGACTATTGTCAGCAAGAAGAGCCAGAGGAGATGCCTCAAAGGGGAGGTGCCTGACAAATTGTAACTGTACCTTTGCCCGAAGAAGACTGAAGATTTGCTGCACGCGATCAGCCTGTTAGGACGTCTGAATCATCACAGAGATCACGGTTTTGCTCAGGAAAGCTGAAATTGCAACCGGACTGTCATCCGAACTGTAGTATTTCTTTTCTTTTACTATAAGTGTGCTGGATGCTGTTAGTGGGTCGCGATTTGGTTCCCCACTGCCTAATTGTGTCATGCTTGCTAGAAGCTGCATCCAGCATTTACCGGACTGATTCCAAACTGTTCACCTGGCCTGGGCCCTGTCAACTTGGCCCAGTCAGCTACTCGCAATGTAGAGAAAACTATTGACAAGATATCTGCCTGGGCATCAGCCTGATGCTCAACACCTCAACCAGGAATGACACCTCTGTGATTCCTGTGGACCCTGCTTCTCCTGGCAAACCAGCAAGTCATCCTGAAGTCTCCGTTTCATCCATCCTGTGTCCTGTACTAGGTAGCATGAGTAAACACCAGGGTAGCTCCCTGCAACAACAGCTCAATCAAAGTGTCTCATCTGATTTAGTTGTTTTGTCCATTTGTCATGAACTGAGCCTCCTGGCTCCGGATTTCAAATTGTGTGTGGTTGTGCATGCTTCTTCACAGGGCTCCGACCAGCTGCAACACTGGCCTACCTCAGGCAATGAATTAGGCTATACCCCTTTGTTCTAACTGAGTACTCAGAGTGTGTGACTGTGAAGGGACTCTAAAGTGCATGCATGATTGCCTGATTGAATCAGTTACAGAACTCAGCCAAATTACGCCCCTCCCTTGTTCATTCCCCCTGAATAAATGAGATATAATTCTTTTTGCATTTAACCTGACTGTGGTTTCATTTTGTACCAAGAGCACTGTACTGAAGTGGCTGTGCACCAGTTGGTTGGGTGGTGTGCGGGGCAGGAGACTGACCCCCCAAATGCCTTCCTTATACTGGATATCCCCTTGGATATCAGTAAGGACACTGTAGAAGGAGCACTCTCCAAAGTTTAATTTTTAAAAAAATGCTGTGGTGGTGGGTCAAAAGGCTGATTTGACTGCCCAAACTTTTATGGCATTGGTAGAGCATAGTGACCTCATGGACAGCTCTAAAGTGCCACAGACTATTACCTCAGAAGGGGTTCTAGCCGTCTGGAAAGTGATAACAAGACAGTAAAGACCCTTGGGAGGATGAGCCCCCGCCATTATCTGAGACTTGAGGAGAAGTTTGCTAAGTTGTTACTGGAGGAAAGGAAAATCATAGAGGACTTTAAGAAATTATTCCTGCCACCTGGGGGTGTTCCTTCCCCAACCCCCCCGCCTACTCCAGCACCTGTTCCTGCCCCACCGTCTGTGCCCACGCCAATGCTGGCCCATATATCTATGCCTGCCATTAGTCAGAACTTCTACCGAAGGCTAGGAATCTTCTTGGGCACCCTCCCCATCCCCCAGGGGGAGGATGACTGGGAGATCTGGATAGACTATGTTGCCCCTTTAGTACCTGAATGATAATGTTCAGAAGCAGAGAAAAGGAAAGAGGTTGAGTGACATCCTCCAAGGTCCTGCCCTGGCTACCATCCATGCCAATAACCCTGAAGCAACTGCACAGGATTATCTTGATGCATTGGAGAATGTGTATAGAAGCCCGGATTCAGATGAGGACCTATGATGGAGAGGAAGAAACGCTCATCAGTATCCAGGGGAGCCATTATCCATGTATGTACCTCTACTTGAAAAGGTGCCACAAGAGTGGCTCAGAAAGGGTAGTTTGGCATCAGATGAATTAGATTGAACTAGGCTGGACTGGATCCTTAAGTCTTCCGTTTTCAGAATTGTTACTGCTTCAGTTGCGCCTTGCCACCCGACTGGAATCATGCCCCCTCCTATGACAAGCTAATGAAAAACATTTGGGGGGTTGAGCAAAGGTGACCCCATGGGGGAATTGCACCAATATCTGTTACTGCGCAAGTGACCAAGAGTGATTAGCCAAGTGAGGTTCAGGAGCAAAGTTGGCATCTAACAAGCACTCTGAGACTGCAAAGGACTTTCTGCCCTGGGCCAAGTTTTGGAAAGATGAGCTACTAAAGGAAGTCTGAGAGTTGAAGGTGGGTGCCTCTGCAAGGGTTCCCCCCATGGAACAAGATTCAGGCCCTTCTCAGAACGTGTCAGCCATAGGGGTTGGATTTCCCACCCCAGCACCCCCTGCAAAGGGCAGCTCTAATATGGAAATCAGACAGTTGACTGCCACCCTAAAGGAACTGTTTAGACACAATGCACCACCCTCACCGCTGCAAGAAGATGTTGGACCCCGATCCCTTGCTACTGCTTCAGTCCCTCATGCAATGTTCTCTCCAAGGATGACTCAGGAGTCTATCATTTGTCACCACTGTGGAAAGGATGGCCATATGAAGAGAGAATGTCAGTCTCAGAAAGACTTAGGAAAAAGTAGTAAACAGACTCCAAGGGGAACTCCAAAAAGCAAATCAATGGCCGGGGCGTATCCAGAATGACCCAGTGAGGGCTCAAGAAATACTAACTCAAACTTCTTTGTAGTAAAATCATCTGTCCAGGTCCCTGCTACCATCCCTCCAGACTGGTCCAAATTGGTGGGCCCTTCGATGGAGACTATTGTGACTGTCAATGGTATCCATGTTCAGGCTGTACCCAACAGCGGTTGTAAGTGACCATTGTATTCCAGGACCAGTATGACAAACACTTATCTGATGTGCTATTACAATCTCTAGAAGGCCTGCATGTGTGGGACCTGAGTGACAAGCATTGTCCCTACCTAGGGTATGGCTGGCTTTGTCTGTCTTGTTTCTGCGGCCGTAGTTGGTGTAGATGAACAAGTAGAGATACTAGACCTGGTGTACCCCAACTACCAGGATGTATGATGGGGTCCCCCTACTCATTGGAACCAATGCCCACATGTTTGGAAGGTTAGCGCAGTTGTGCCAAGAGAAACAAGACTGACAGACTGGCTGGACAATGAGAATTCCAGCTCTGATCAAGAAAGCTTATGACCTGCAGAGGCAGTCTGTGGCTGAAGACCATGATGAGCTGTCGGAATTGTCTGGAAGAAGGACCCTGATTCCTTGATATTGCCACCCAATACTCAGTATACTGTTCATGGAGAAGTCCATCTTAGGAGAGATATGAAAAACAAAATATTAATGTTGGATGCACCAGGTGAAGGAAAGTTGCCAGAGGGGCTACTGGTTAAACCCAGTATCCTACCTGCCTGTGACCATGCCTATGCATGATGAGTGATGGTCTAGATTCAAAATGTGTCAGATTGACAAGTCTGAGTGAACAGAGGTTGTACACTAGCTACAGTGTACTGCACAAACACAGCAGTATTATCCAGCAACAAATATTCTAGCGAGAAGGAGGAGGTGACCCCAAACCTATTTGACTTTGGTGATTCCTCCTTGTCTGCTGAATGGCAGACTCAGATCAGTAGGAAACTTGCCCAGAGAGGCCAAGTGTTTTCACTAAAAGAATGGAATGTGGGATGAGCCCATGATGCTGAGCATAATATTCAACTGCACAGCAACAGAACTTTCTGAGAGTGGTCGGGCTGCCTTGCTCCAGCTGATGTAGATAATGTTCGGCGGCACCTACAGGAGATGCTCACTGTCAGAATTATTCAAAAATCAAGAAGCCCCTATGCATCTCCCATCATAGTTGTGTGCAAGAAAAATGGGTCTATGAGGATGTGTGTGGATTATCAGACCCTTAACTGATGGGCTGTCCCAGATCAATACACCATGTACCATGTACAGGATGCCCTGGACTGCTTGAATGGGAGTCAGTAGTTCTCAGTACTTGATCTCTGCAGTGGATATAATCAAATCCAGATGGCCCTGGAGGACTGTGACAAAACAGCCTTCATCTGTCCTCTGGGGTTCTATGAATTTCTGAGGATGCCACAGGAGATTTCGGGTGCCCCTGCTACCTTCCAGAAGTTGATGGAGTGTGCAGTAAGAGACATGAATCTGCTAGAATGTTTAGTGTTCTTGGATGATGACATTGTTTGCGGTCGCATGCTAGAAGAACATGAGGCCAGACTATTCAAAGTCCTTGGTTGCTTGGAAGAATTTGGTCTCAAGCTATCCATATACAAGTGCCAGTTCATTCAAGTGTCTAAAATATGTGGGACATATAGCATCAGCTGAGGGGATACAGATAGACCCCAGTAAAGTACAGTCCCTGACCACCTGGCCACAGCCCACCAACCTGAAACAGCTGCAGCGTTTTCTAGGGTTTTGTGGCTACTATCACCGATTGATTAAGGACTGTTCGAAGGTAATCCAGCTGCTTCTTAATATTACCCAAGGCTGTCCTCCCACCAACCACAGATACAAGAAGGGGTCTCTCAAAGAAGAAGACAAGGTGTATTTTCGAACAGGTGAACCTTTTGGAACCCGTTGAACCCCTGAGTGCGAGACAGCATTCTTAGACATCATCTATCAGATTACCCACGCCCCAGTCCTTTTATATGCTGATCCCACCAAACTATACATCCTGCACATGGATGCCAGTCTGAAAGGGCTTGGGGCTGTGCTATATCAAGAATGAGGATGGCCTGAGACCTGTGGCCCTTGCCATTCACAGGTTAACACCCTCTGAGTGGAATTATCCTGTACACAAGTTGGATTTCTTTGCTCTAAAGTGGGCCACAGTCGATCAATTCCATGAGTATCTCTATAGGGCCAAGACACTAGTAAAGACTGGTAACAATCCTCTAATGTATGTACAGACTTCAACCAAGTTGGACACCACTGGGCACCAGTGGCTTTCTGCCTTGTCAACTTACAATTATACAATTGGATACTGGTCTGGACTGAACCATATTGGTACTGATGCCCTTTCATGGCAGCCAAGTTCCAAAGACAATTGGGCAAGGCTAGCCGAATCTTCTATTAAAGCATTGTGCCAAAGGTTCGACAAAGATGACCAATTGTCTGCAGACACTGTAGATTGCCTGGTGGACTGTTTGGGGCCCCCTGATACTTGCATACCTGCCTGTTATTGTCATTTTTCTGCATTAAATATCAGTGCTTTGCCCCAGTTTGATAGTGACAGCATTCAGTGGGCGCAATCCCATGACCCCATGATTCAGCCTGCACTTGATGTCCTGCTTGCGGGGAATGATGTGTCTAAATTATGTTCTACTGACTTGTGAACTGCACTGTTATTCAAAGAAGGCCCCAGACTAAAGTTATGAGATCAGTTATTATATAGAGAGACAGAAGATCATCAAGGTCAAGTGGACACGCTGCAGTTGGTACTACCCATAGCCTTTAAAACAGCTGGTACTGAGGTCGCTCCATAATCACATGGGACACCTCAGTATTGACCAGACACTCGACTTAGTAGGATCCCGAATCTATTGGCTGAAAATTAGGTTAGATGTTGAGAATCATGTCAAAACTTGCAGTCACTGCCTCCAGTGGAAAGCTTTGCCCTAGAAAGCTGTCCCACTTGTCAATGTCACTACCAGTGCCCCCATAGAACTGGTTTGTATAGACTTCCTGTGTCTGGAGTCCGATCAAAAGGACATTGGCAATGTACTGGTACGGTAGTAACCGATCACATTACCTGATACGAACAAGCTTTCTAGACCAAGGATCAAAAGGCCTCTATGGTGGCCAAGGTGCTAATGAAAAAGCTCTTTGTCCATTATGGTGCCCCCCAACATATCCATTCTGACCAAGGCAAAAACTTTGAAAGTAGACTAATTTATTTATTTATTAGCTTTTGGTAACCAGGTAAGTGCATTAGGCAAAAGACC